>OX375868.1:102899826-102990027 GCA_947359475.1 Heligmosomoides polygyrus bakeri | reverse complement strand
TAAGGAGGTATTGTGCATTGTCGGGGGGGGGGGGGGGGGGAATGACTTCGGGAATCGGACGATTATTATTGCCGTCGGATGTTTAGCGGTATAGAGCTCTCACAAGATCATCACAATCTATTCCTCGCCACGTAGAGAATTCGTACTTCGGAGAATAAATGGGAATAATGCGATAGAGGGTGGGTAGGCTTCAAAGGAGCGGTTTTGAAGTTTGTGCCCTACCGTCCCGCTTTCCCGTAAAGCCAGTTTTTCATCTGTAACGCGAGTAAGAAGGTGTAGACGAGGTGTTCTATTCTCGGGGTTTGGGGGCCAAGCCCCGAACTAGACATTTGGCGGCCACTAGGCCGCATTTCCCTCACTGTTCCCCTTTTACTTGTCCCCTCCCCTTCACTGGCCGCCATTACTAGTCCTACCTCCACTGGTGTCCTCTCCACTGGTCCTCCTTTAGTGGTTCCCCCTTTACCAGTCCCCCTTTCACAGGACCCTCCCACTTAACTGGCTCCCGTTTACTTCCCCCGCCCAACCCTCACCTTAGTGGTATTCTTTATTGGTCCTCCTTCACTGGCTGCCATTAAAGGTCCTACCCTTACTGGTACCCCTCCCCTTCATTGGTCCTTACATCCTTCACTGGACTCCTGCTTACTGGTCTCCCCTTTAATGGTCTCCCATTATACTACGTGTTCGGAATCCGGACACCCCTTGCGCGGCATAGGTGACACCTCTTCTGAACCCAGACTCACCTTGCATGAAGCCCGTAATACCTCTTCTGGGGCCCGTCATGTTTCTCAACACCTTCTGTTTCACTTTCTTTTATGCATGAATGTCACTGCGGTTAAATAGAATTATTAGATACAAGTGCTCCGACACGCCTAACGGCGTGTCTCACACTAGCGCGTTCTTTGCGCGACGTTGTAGCATCACTGACCTATGTAAAGTAGTTTTTGTGAAACATAAAATTCTCTAGCATCTAAGACTTGGTGCGTACTTTATCGGCATCAAGCCCTTCACCACTTCGGTACCTTCATCATAGACATTCTTTCCTGACCGGCCAGTAAAGTCACTGGTTTGTGCTGCGCAATACTTCTGTCCTTCAGGTTGTTCCTCCGCAATCGTTCTCATAGCGTTTCAGGTTGTCGTTGACATGCCTTCCGAAGCCAGGTTCCCCTATCGCGTAAGTGCGATAATGGATGGATAAGCTTCATAGGAGCAGTTTTCAAGACTGTGCCCTACTGTCCCGCTTTCCTCTAGAACTAGTTTTTCACTGTAACGCGAGTAAGAAGGTGTAGACGAGGTGTTCTATTCTCGGGGTTTGGGGCCAATCCCCAACTAGACGTTTGGCGGCCGCTAGGCCGCTGAACGTCTGGTCCTATCCTACTATATATAAAAGAGTAAGCGGTTGTCCGTCCGTCTGTCCGTCCGTCCGTCTGCCTATCCGTCTGGCCTTTCCTATCCCAGATCCTAGACGTCGATTAACAGGCGTCCGGGTTTAGACCATGTGTCACCCATGTCAGGTCGACAGGGTCAGAAGGCGTGTCACCGATGTCGCGCAAAGGGCTTTCGTACTCACCATGTCACCGACGTCGTTCTACAGGCGTCCGAATTAAGAAAAGGTGTCACCGACGTCGTTCAACAGACGTCCGGGTTCATAAGAGGTGCCACCGACGTCGTGCAACAGGCGAACGGGTTCGGAAGAGCTGTCGCCGAAGTCGCGCAGAGGGGGAAAGGGGGGGGGCAGGTACAGAAGACATGTCAGCGATGTCCTTCAAAAGACGTCCGGCTTTAGAAGACGAGTCAACGATGTCGATTAAACGATGTCCGGGTTTAGAAGGCATGTCACCGATGTCACGCCGTGAGCGTGGGAGGACAAGTTTGGGGGGGGGGGAATATCTTGAAAAGTGAAATTCTTGAAATTCGTGAAAGTGACCTGGAAGGGGGAGGGCGGCTGGAGGTGACACGGAGACGGGGAACCAGTAATACGGGATCTCTAAAATGGGGTCAGTAGACTGGACCAAGGGAATGGGGAAACCAATAATGGTGTTCAGTAGACGGTTACCAATAAGGGAACAAGAAAGGAGGAGTTAATTAAGGATGGTTACCAATAAGGGCAATCAAAAAGAAGGGGTCCAGCAGCTGAAGCGGGCAAGAGGGGACCACTAAAGGATGACCTCTTCGAGAGAACCAGTAAGGTGGGGTGGGGAGGGGGGGGGGGGGGTGGCGTCCGGATTCAAAAGATGTGTCAGTGTTGTGGGGCAACGGGCTTCCGCGGCAGAAGACGTGTCTCCGATGTCGGTCAAAGGCCGCTTGGGATTGCAAGACGTGTCACCGACGTACAGAGGCAGGCGCGTTCGCTTATCCGTTTAGTATCTCTTATTATTGAGAGTTTTGAGGAAAACATTTTTCTAAAACATAGGAGAGAGGTTATCTCCTCAATGGATGATATCTGTGTGATTCTTTCCATCTTCTAACAGTGATGACTTTATTGGGAACTTCATTTCAAGAGAGCAGTTATATGAAACAGCTGTATCACAATCGCAGAAGGTTTCGGACATGAGCAAACCGAATCAGCATGGTATGCGTCTGTGTAAAGAAGTTTTTCAGGGTTTCAGGGTTTGGGGGCGAAGCCCCCAACCAGACGTTTGGCGGCCACTAGGCCGCTGAACGTCTGGTTAAAGATAAAGCATGTGGAAGTCCAAATTATTTCGTGATTTTGTAATCACTGAAATAGTGTACACATGTTTCCATACGTGTACAATGGCACGTTAAGCAGCAGAAAATCGCTTTCGATCGTAATATCTGAACTGATAAAGTGAATGGAAGTATGCCTCATTTCGTAATCTGCAGAACTCGTGATCGTTAGTTAGCTAGTAAGTTTTCAAGGTGATATAAGGTCTCTGCCAGTAGTCACCTGTAATAATCGAAAGACATCTACAGCGACAAATTCGCGGCAACGAGCACATATGAGGTGCACCATGTCACTCTCCATGAACTTACAGCTCCTTCCTTTGTGCGAAAACCAAACTGTGCCGTGTCTAGTACAAGAAAACCTACGTTTCAAGATGTGCAGACTCCACGCCATTTTTAGACTGGAAGATGCGGCTGACTTTTCCGGACGTAGCCCAATAACTAGCATTATAACTTGTCGGCCCTAGCGAGAAGGGGTGGCGGACACAGTATTATAAAAATCCGACTTCTGACTTTGACACCGTAACCCAGTGCACCATTGAATGAATTACAAAGCTCAACCAGAATTGGCTGCCACCGTAATCCGGTGTGATATAGCCATTATCACCACCAAAGTTGTGTACGCAGCAACCACCAATGCAAAGTGCGGTCATTTTTCTATCTTGTCGGCTACAATTTGGTTGGTTTCAAAAAATAATGGCCAGTGCACATACTTATCCAAGCCAATTTCAGACAAAAAAAGAGCAGCAAAGGCAGCAGCTCCGCAACTTAGGCATAAGATTGTTCAGGGTTTTATCATCAGGGTCACCTGTTGCAATACCCTAAGGATGCGGTGTTACAGGAAAATCGGAGGCTTAGCTTAAGTTGCAGCGAATTATAGAGATCAACCAGAATTTGCTGGTGCCTGCCTGCCAATCCTGCCGACTAGGATGTTGGTTTGGATAGATATGTGCAATGGCCTTTATTTTTTTGAAACCAACCATATTGCAGCCGACAAGATACGAAAATGCCGGACAATCGCACTTAGTATTGGTGCTTCTTGCAATCTTTGGAGGTGATAATGACAATATCACACTGGATTACGGTGGCAGCAAATTCTGGTTGAGGTTGAGTTTCGCAATTCATTCAATGGAACACTGGGTTACGGTGTCAAAGTCAGGGGTCGGATTTTTATAATACTGTGTGGCGGACAGCTCCGCGCTTTTGCCGAGCGGCTCGTTCACACTTCATTCGGGGAGGGGACAGGCGGCAAATGTGCGTAACGGCGAGCCGGCACACACTGTTCCTTCGGGATCTACGGCCGCTGCTTCTCTCAAGTGGGCACCCCCAATCTGTGGCTTCTACCATTTCCGGCTAGAGTGCAAAGAGAAGTCTGTCGGTGATAAAGCGCAGGCGTGGCAATATTGCTCCGAATAATAATTGTCACTGTGGTTTTTTCGTTGGTGATGGCGGGTGGGTTCTGAGCTCAGATTCAGAAGACGTGCTAGAGAAGTGCTATGCCTATTGCCTTTATTGCAATGCATCTCATATAGAATAAAATGACATCACTCAACATTCGAAGAAACAGGAAACACTGGGAGAATCAATTATTGCGCATTTCCAATTTTATAAAGTGATGGGTTCATGTGATAGCTTCGATCTTATCCCAGAACAACATCATAAAGCAGCAAAAGCCTTGTTTTCAGATTGTAGATGAGTCTCGAACGTCAAAAAGTTTTCCACAAATACGTTCCTTCAACCTTTCTTTGCCCTTAGCCACGGCTATACGAAGGTGTAGCATCTTATCTTACTACCAGACGTTCACCGGCCCACTGTCCGCCGAACGTCTGGTTGGGGGCTTCGCCCTGAAATTCGGAGAATAGAACACCCTGACCGTATTCTTCTCCTCTTTAGGCCTTTTCCCATTCATTAGAGTAAAAAAAAAACTATAGCTTCTGCAAGTTAGCCTTCAGAAGTACCCAAGTACCAAGAGTGTCAGTTCCATAAAGACGTGTCAGTTCCATATTGACGTCAAAATGAATCGAAACACTCTCATTTTTGCTGTCAGCGATACGTTGTGTCTCCTTCATGGAACCGGGTTAGTGAGCCGAAGTGCATCGCAGCCTTGCCAATTCTGCTGTGGATTTCTGCGGTGCATGAGACTTTGTTCTACTGCACTATATAGCCGACGTATTTCAACTACTCAACGTGTTCGATTCACTAATCGCACCACGAATGAAGAAGTGCTCTGACACTGTGGCATGATTACCTTTCATAAAAAATTGCTACGCACGAAGGTGCAAAGTACAGAAACACAGGGTAGACATTAATCAACTCCACTTAAGGGCGTCACGAATTTCTCTTCAGCTCCTAGCAGCTGAAGATGTTAGGCACTGTTGCTCCGCAGATAAATGTCTTTGACCACAAATGCCTGAGGGTGTGAAAAATATTGGGAATACGTTTCACTAATAGCATCACGAATGAAGAGCACACGCTGTAGCTACCCAATCGTTAGTTACGGACAAACTGTTTACTTCAATTTCTAGCTCTTTATTTCTATATCGAAGTGCCTTATGTCAGTGTTATATTGATGATTTTTTAGACGACTCCTTCCGAATACATTTCGCAATTTTGAACTCACTCCGTCCCGGCGCTTTAAAGAATCGCGTCATGAAGCTCCATGACACAAAAATTAGGCTTTCATGCGCACAATTGAAGCGGGTTGAAGAATTGGATTTTTAGAAGCGTTTTTTCATGGAATTGAAGGTGCAACTGTCTAAATTGTTTTTGTATTGAAAGTGTCTTCGTTTACTAAACTGTAGTCGTCTACCTATTAAATCGTCGAGTAAAGAAATTGAGGGCATGATCATTCAAAGGACTACAACGAGAAAACTTTCTGTACGGAATAAAAAATTTTACTCTTTTGAGCAGAAAAGGTTTTTATTGAGTACCGCTACAAAATTACTTCCTTACGCATTCGAAAGTCTACGGGTAACAGAACGGAATGCTGGAAAACACTGCGTCTCCAAGCACAACACTTTACAGCAGCGATAAACACCAACGTTCGAATTTCCTTTCTCGTCGCCCAGAATCATCAGACGAGCAGAACGATGCCTTCTCTTCTCATAGTCAGGGACAAACTAGCGGGAAACGTTAGCATAGCGTTGGGCGGTTTCTATCCGAGGGAAGAGCTCCAGCGCGTTATTCGACTTTATCCGAATTATCGCATTTTTCTAGTGGCCGGATAATCAAAATGCTTCGAATACGCCGATTTTACGAACCCCGAGTAGTTGTTTGATCCAGATTAGGAAGATTTTGCAAAACCAGGTATTTAGATTGGCCCGATGACGGCAATTTTGTAAGCTCTGGAGAACTGGACAAAATACGGCCTACATAATATCCGAAAAAGTTCTTTTTAACTATCAATAGGTTAGAAGAAATTAATGGATATGTGAAATGAAATGCAGGACTTAGGTGTAAGTAATATCCTGTTTCACCTCTTAGCCCTATACAGGATATTGAGGATGGGGAAATGCTACCACCTTTACTCCCAGAGGATCATCAGTAGGGCAGGGAGCGGTAGCCTATAAAAGCCAAAGTGGAGAGCTATTTATACACAGGAGAGGTCAAATTATTTGCGGGAAAACAACGAGTGGGGGGACTAATAGAGATTGGAGTGGTCAAACTATTTTAAGGTGAACAGGACATTTATTTTTAGTGTTGTGTCGTATTTATAACTAAAATAATTGATGAAAAATTCTTTGTACAAACTTATGAGTTTCCCTAAATGAAATAGAAAGCTCGTATTTGTAGCTAATATTTTTGTTACTGAGGAGACATGAGGTGACAGCTTTAAGAATAGTTGCTTTACTATACTCTAATTTGAGTGAGGTATCGATTAAGCTGCTTAATCTGTTTATGAAGTCTTCCTTTTTTGTACAATTACGGGATATACGAAGAGTCTCAGTGTAAATTATTGATTTTTTTAAAAAGTAACTGGTATAGGGGCGCGTGTAGCGCAGTCGGAGGAGGCGCGACTGTCGCGTGCACCCGATACCAGGTTCCTGGTTCGGATTTCCCGCCCAGGCCAACCAAGCCTTCCATCCCTCCGGGGTCGGTGAATTGGTACCAGACTTGTCTGGGAAGGATAGAGCGCTGACTTGTTCATCGGCTGGTCACCGCAAGTCATTGTATGGCCAAATACGCATTCATGTCGCCTCCACGACATCCCGTAGAAGTAGAATGCGCTGGCGCATCCCAGAAGAGATTGAGTAACGCCGTCCTTTATCCTTTTATCCTTTTAACTGGTATAGGAAGAACTATGGGGAAACCTTATTACATTAAAAGTGAAAAAATCTGTTTTATTATATTGTTTCGTATATAATCTGTTACCGTCAACTATAATTTCTAAATCCAAAAAATTACATATTTTATCTCATTGTTGGTTTTAGTTAGAATTAAACAGTTTTGGTATGTATTATGTAAAATATTTTCAACATAATTGTTTTCAAAATTATGTTGGAAGACTTTATTAAATGGAAAAATGTTGGATGAAGCTTTATATTCTAATAAACAAAGCGTAAGATCTGCAATAACTGGGCTGGCATTACCTCCTTGAGGTACGCCTTTAATTTGTTTGTAAGTAGAATTACCAAGTCTACAGTAGGCATTTTCTAATGTGAAATCCAACATGTATATTATGTCTTCTTTTTTGTAGGTTCTGTACTTATTATTTTGAGAAGGTAAATTGCTATAAAATGTTTTGTAACTGTTTACTAACAGAAAATTCTTGTTGGCTATTTTAAAGCAAATATTTATAGTTTCTGTAATATTTTTAATAATTGTATTGTGCGAAATATTTGCAAACACGTCTACGAAATCTGCTGCATAAAGCTTAAGGTTTTCTTTATTAAGTAAGCATATTTCTCTGGAAATATTAATGTCACTAATAGACCAAAAATTTTTTATACAACCGCTATTACATAAACGTTGTAGGCATAGTTTTTAAAATGACTTCTAATATGAGAAAGAATAGTGGCTAATTTAATGACTAAAGGTTTGACACTACTATTTGAAGCCCCAGTAATAAATCTAAACTTAACTGGATTCTTATGAAGCTTAGGAATACAGTAAATTAATGGAATAATACTATTATTCACAGGATTCAAATTATTATTTATGATACATTTATTATGTTTGTTTATTAACTCTCCAATATTTATGTATTTGTGAACATATACTTTTTCTGATGCATGGTTATTTATGTTATCTATCTCATTATTAATAATATTATAGTACAATTTTTTACAGACGATACCATAGTTTGAAGATGCTTTATCTAAAGGGCATAAAATGAAATATTTTTTAACGTAATCAAAACTAGAGTTGTTTATCTTTTTAAAATATTTATTTTCTGTTTTGTTAATATGTAATAGAGATCTATGCTTTCTACTGTGGAAGAACATTTTTTGAGTATTTTCAATTAATTTTAGTATTTCAGTGCTGAGTTTGTAGCGATTTTTAATTTTTGTTAGAACTTGTGTGAACAAATTGTGCCATATTTGTTTGATATCACAAAAACTGAAAAGTGGAGGAGGCCTGTATTTTGTTCCTTTATTCAAATACTTATAAACGTCTAAATTCTTAAAAATATCAATATTTCCAGTAACTACATGATTATAATAGGGATCTACAAAGGATTTGTATTTATCACAAATGCATGGGGGGTTATTTGTGTTATTGTTATCAATGCTGCTTAAAAAAACGTTATAGTTGAATAGTTTTTTAGAAATGGGAAACTGGTATACTATTCTAAACGGTTTGTAAGGTTTATCTGTATTTTCTTTAATTAAACTGACTATATTACTATCATTAATAATTTTATTTATATTGAATGAATCAAGAATCTTGTCGTAATATGGCATTTTCAGATTAATAAAATCATTATTGGTTGGTTTTTGATTGAGAACATTGGTATAATTGAAACGGAAATAACATAATGAGCTAAGCAATAGAATTTGCTTTTCTTCGGAGATAACTAATGATTCCATATTGTTAATAGTAATTGATAGTGGAGTTTTAATATATCTTTTAGTTTTTGATTTAAGGAATTTAAATACATCCAAACTATTTTGACAGAAGTTATTAAGGAAGTACACAGTTTCGTTTTTAACGTCATTAAAGTCAAAATGTTTGGTAGATGTCTTTTTATGTTTTTTACCCCTATTTGAACGATTTTAACAACTTGTAGGTTAAAAATGGATGATTGGGTTTATGTGAGAGAAGATTAGAAATATTGGTTATATTGCCATAACCTTTAATGTTGTCATTAAAGCCAAAGGGGTATGCAGTCATTAATAGCTTGATCCAAAATAGTTCTTTTTCCTTCAGTATGTTGACGTCTTTGTTTTCTTGGAGATTGTCCAGAATGGTGACGTTAAATTTTTTACTAGGACAAGTATTAGTATACAAGATTGGTATGACAAGTATATTCAAAATTCAATTCTGTAGGCTAAAATGGCGTTCGAAAGAGCAGTTTTTCAAATAAACTCGAGTTTTCCAGGCCCTGACGAAGGCGGCATCGCCGAAACGTAGGCCTAAAACAGGTCGATACCAATCTTGGGAACAGTTGACAATTTACGGAACATAAGTATATTACGTTTGCATAAGGCAAGCGTGTGAAAGAAAACAGACAACAGCACACGACCCCCTTTTGGATCCAATCAGTAAGCAAGACCTTGCATTTCACTCTAGCAGCAGTGATGAATATAAGTCACTGCAACCCTCCCGCCCCAAAAGCGGTTAATGGTAGGCAAGAACCGATAGGTTCGATAAGCATCCGATCAATTTCACTGACCAGAAGGAAAGCCTACATATAGGTCACAACCTTAGATAATCTTGATAGTGGGATTTGCTGCGTTGGTGAAGCAGTGCATAAACGCCATCGATATGACACTCCCAAAGCTGATTTGTAACTTTAGTCACCAGGAGCGAGTGATCTTGGCTATGAAAAGGCTATGAGAGAAGCGAACACACAGATACCAATAATGGTAAGAGGCCGTGTAACTCTTATTTTTGCAGGTCATGGCAACATTGAATTACAGTCGATTGAGATCGCTATTGGTTCATATGTACTGCAACGGACGAATTTCCTACTTATGATTGTAGTAGACTGCGTTCGCGCACGCTATGGAACCCACACGCGACCAGCAGAAGCCTTCCTCCATCATGAATGTTTGAACACGACACAAAACATCTTGATTGCTAATTTTATCCGCAGCATTAACAGTCAGTACATTGGAGCAAAATAAGGCAGAGGGATGGGAAAGGAGGGAAAATCGCTTAAGGCGAGCCCAGGGACGAACGGCTAGGGCGCCGCCAGACGCAGACGGAGCTGAACGCAGGAGGCGGCTCATCGGGACGCGCCTAGGTTCAGCTTGATCCTTCTTTTATAACCAGTGCCGAGCACGGCTGTCCCTGTTACTCACAATGGAGCATCGGCAGATCTGTGTGAGAACGTGGTATTGGGCTTTCTAGCAGTTTTCACAGTGCCGTCGCTGCTGTTGTAGCAACGAACAACGAAAAAGGGGAGGAGTTCGATGTTTTCCGAGGCCGCAACACGTTAGATAAGATAATGAGATAAGAGCTGTGAAATTCAACCGTTGACGAGCACCAGCAACAAGGAATGATCATTCCACGTCGCTGAGGACGCGCAACCGTTGAGCAACCGATGCCGGTGTTGGTGATGCGGGGTTGCGGCAACAGCAATGTGAAAGCTCCCCTCGTTGTTGTTGTTGCCCCTCTGCGTCGCTGCGGTACGCTTCATAATTACGGGATCGGTTGCGCAACAGCAGCAACGGCAGTGTGAAAGCCGCTTCTGAAGAAATAACCTTCCATCTGTTATTGACTTCTCTACAGTATGCTCAGCTTCCATCTGTTATTGACTTCTCTACAGTATGCTCAGCTTCATTACTTCATTATTCTGCATTTTAAGTGTCGAATGTTCTGGACTGCCTTTTGTTCTCGCTAGAAGACAGAAATCTTGCTTATCCTTCGAAATAGCTATGTTCAAAGTCAAGATGAACTTCTTGTATTTCATAAAAATGAGAAGTTGTTAGAGCTTATCACACCGTGCACTTAACGACAAGAGCCAATTTACGCAAAAGACTGTGTGTAAACGAATATATGTTTTTAAACAACAAGCAGCTGAAGGTATTCGAAGGAGCACTCTTCTTTCGATTTAAGTATAAAAGCAAGTAGTCGCGTCGGAGCGGAGAGATTGAATGTTTATTTGTTCTGGACTAAAGAGCGAACACAGATTAACCCCAAATCTAACAAGCTAGGATCCACCATTGAAGAAAAATCGTCGCAAGCGCACCATCCAACATTCCTTACAACAGGTAGGGTGTGTCAGTCAACACATACGCTGGGATAGGTGGTCGGAGATAAGACACGATATGAGGAATCAAACGTGATTAAGCTTATCATATAGGCACGACAAAGCTGGGTATGGTCATTGAATACCTGCAGTGGCTTGGTGTAGGCAGCATTGGGGTAAGTGTCTAGTGCGCAGGCAAAGTAATGGTGTTGTGCAGTGTGTCCTCAAATATGTAAGTTGCCCTCCGAAAAATAAAGGGATGAAGAATTAGGTTTATGGAGTACGAAACGGGGTTGGAGCAAGGTTTATGCGAGAAAACGCTTACTTTAGGGACAGCGGTGGGCTTTCAGTTCAATCTATATGATATCGGATTTACCAAGCGCCTTAGTGGGTCAGAGCAGCATGTAGCGCTCCACGCGTCTGTGGTTGCACTGTTGTGACGGCGACTTTTCTTAATCCCTTTTCAGCTATCAGCCTTTTCAGCAGTGAAATTCTGGAGGTTGGCTCAAGTATGTAGTAAGCAGGCGCTAAGAAGCTAATGGCTGCCAAACGTCTGGAGAGGCGTTCCGCTCCCAAACGTCGGAGACGCATCTTCTGAGCACGGAGGCTCATGGCACAACGTCGTCGTCACGCCTTTAGAACCCAGTCAGGAGGCTTGGCCCCTTCCTACTGGCTAGTCCTGCTGGTTTCCTCTTACTGGTTCCCTTATTGGTTCGCTTTCCTGGTTTTTTGTCCCCTTTGTTGTTTCCTCTTGTTTGTTTTTTTAATGGTCGTTTCTTACTGGCTCCTCTGTCCTGCTCCCCCTCGACGTCCTTCTTACACTCCTACCGGTCCTCCCATGCTCTTTGCACGACGTTGGCGAAACCTCTGCCTAGCCCGGTTTGGAAGTTGATCCCCCTTACCGTTCCCTTCTTACTCGTTCCACTTGCTGCTCCCTCCTAGTGATATTGGTTGTTCCTTCCTGGCCACCTCCTAGTCCCCTTCCTTGTTCTTCTATTGAACACCCCCTTACTGCTTCTCCTTACTGGTTCACCTCCTGGTCCCTTTACTTGATCGTCTATTGAGTCTCGCTCTCTCAATGGTCCTCTCTTACCGGTTCACCATCCTGACCCTTCGAGGCCCTCCTTATACTTTTAAACCCAGACTATTGTGACACAACGGAAGAATTTCAGGCTGCTGTGGCGTACCGCAACAATGACAAACTTCGCAATAACAGGTAGGGACTTTTTCCATATTCCCTATAATCCATATCCTCCACATCTCTAACATAATCCTTTTATCACCTACGCAAACTAGCGCACGTAACTTAGTTGGAATTATTATATGTTTAATTTTATCGTCATAAATCAACTACGACCGATATGCTACGCTTTTGCAGTTACTCTTTGGGTTAGTTTTCATCCTTCTTTTTTAGTAATTAGTCATTTTTAAGGCGTTCTACTTCTGTCGACGATAACAGTGTCCAATTGTATTATTTGTCTCGAGGGCTTCAAAGAAACCAAAATAAAAGTGGGTTTTTCTTAACTCGATAACAACCTCGAAACCTTCGGCCAATGCGAAAGTGAAAGCCGATTTGTAAAAAAGCACATTGCTTCTGAACATGAAGCCAGTGAGAATGCCCGAAACAGGACTCCTAAGCTAATGTTGTCGCCGTACTTGAATTTGCTGCTCTTCGCTACGTGTGCTGGGATGTCCGGAAAGTTCTCAGCGTTTTGTGTTATTATTTTCATTCGTCTATTATTAAGTAAAAATTCATCCTGAATTGCGCATTAATGCTACTTTCTGTATAGACCCTCACTCTCTATCTGACTAAATAATTTATATTTCAACGTTGTTTTATATTTCTGTTCTTGAAGGGCTTAGTGAAGTATGTCGAAAGAGCAATTCCAGACGATATCTTATTTTCACTCAAATTGGGACAATCCGCAGCCAAGACAGATAGACAAATCATTCAGGTGTAGGGCTTGATAATGTTGGATAAAGCGCTATGGTCGGTGGTTCAGTAAATTTCGGACCGGAGATTTCAGCCTCGAAGGCGACGCCCGTAGCGGTCGACCTAGAGCAATCATGGACGACGAGTTGAAGGAATCGGTGAAAGCTGAACCAACCCAGACATTTCGCGAGATTACGGAAGAGCTGTTACCTGTCCTGTATCACCTGTTGTCCCGTTGATCATCGACTTGCTCGAGCGGGCGCGAGCAGCGTCTCCATTCGTCCCTGTCGCGTGCCAGAGTGCTCCAATGGATCCTCCTCCAGGGACACGAAGAGCGTCATATCGGTCGTTCAGGGCTTTCACGAAAAAGTCCGACCAACGCGTTGGTGGGCGTCCTGGTGTTCTCTTGACATTCCGCGGAATCCAATCGGTAACGGCTCTCGTCCAGCGGGTGTCTGCGAAGCGCATTACGTGGCCGGCCCATCTAATTTTCGACAACTTGGCTTAAGCGACAGCGTCTGTGATCTTCGAACGTCGGCGAACCACGGAACTCCGGAAGCCTTCTCTCACTTGCGTGGGTCGTGTCACTCCGAGCATCGTCCTCTCGATTCCACGCTGCGCGACGCTGATCGCGTGTGCATCCTGTTTTCGTATAGCCCAGGTCTCTGAGGCGTATGTTAGGGCAGGAAGAACAGTGGAGTCGAATAGCTGGGCACGGAGTCAGACGTTCTTCGTCTTCTTCGCGACTTCTTCGACGCTCTTGAAAGCTCCCCAAGCCGCTCGTTTCCTCGTACTCAGCTCTGGTGCTAGATCGTTGGCCATGTTGAGTTCGTGACCCAGATACAAATATCTGGAGCATTGTGTGATGTTCGTTCCGTTGAGGGAGAATGGGGCATCAGAAACTTATCCTTTCCTCATGAACATCGTCTTCGTAAGATTCAACTGCAGTCCAACGTTCCCACATACACGATCGAAGTCGGCCAGCATTTGCTCCACCTGACTGATTCTCGGTGTTGTGAGCATGATGTCGTCAGCGAAGCGCAGATGGTGCAGCTGCCGGCCGTCGACCTTCACTACCATGTCTTCCCATTCTAGTTCGCGCATGACGTTTTCGAGAGTGGCGCTGAAGAGCATCGGGGATATGGTATCCCCCTACCGAACCGCTCTCTTCACGTCTATGACGACGTCGTTGTAGAATGGAGAGATCTCGGCCGTGAATCCACTGTACAGCTCTCGAAGGACTCTGATTTACTTAGTAGGAACGCCCTGAGTGAGCAGGACTTCGATGACCGCTTCAGTATCGACGGAGTCGAATGCCTTCTTCAGGTCGATGAACGTAAGGCACAGAGGCAGCTTGTACTCTCGCGACACTTCGATGAGCTTCGTAAGGGTGTGTATGTGGTCGATCGTGCTGAATCCTCTCCGAAATCCTGCTTGTTCGCATGGCTGTCCTTCGTCCAGCGTTCTGCTGATCCTATTCAGGATGACTCGAGTGAACAGCTTGTAGACTACGGACAGCAGGCAGATCGGGCGATAGTTGCCAATGTCGTGCACGTCTCCTTTATTGTACAGCAGGACGATCCTGCTGGTCTTCCACTGAGATGGAACCTTGCACTCCGACAGGTAACGTGTGAAGAGCCGCGCCAGGGTGTTGATGAGCGCTGGTGGGAGGTTCTTCAGGTGTTCGGGTCTGTCAGGATCGATTAATGTACGTTTCTTCATCGACGAGATGGCGTGTCGGATCTCGGAAGGGAGAACAGACGGAACGGCGTATCCATCCTGCGGAAGATGGCATGGGGCAGATGGACGTGGCTATCGAAGAGATCGGAGTAGAAGTCGTGGATGACCTTCTCCATGGTCCTTCTGGAAGAGGTGACGGTTCCGTCAGGACGGAAGAACTAGTGTCAGTAAAACTGCTGTTGTGGATGCTTTGAAGCGGCTTGGGATGCTAAAAATCTTGAAAAGTGAGGCAAATTGAATGCGTATTTGGCCGCTGCAATGACTTGTGGTGGCGAGAAGAATATAACATCAGTTTTTATCCTTTTCAGACAAGTCTGGTACCAATTCCCACACCACGGAGGGATAGACATCTTGGTTGGCCTAGGTGAGAAGGCCGAACCAGAAACCTGAAATCTGGGTGTACGCGGCGGCTCCTCTTGCAACTGTGCAACCACGCTCCTAAGGAGGGAATATAATAGCTAACCATAAGAAAATTGCTCCAATGTAGGTTCCCATTGTTAGGGACGTTCAGTGCTTTTGCTACTCAAATGCCTCATAAGGATCCTTCAAAAAAGATGGTGCTATGAGCACCCAGCGACGATTGCAAATATGCATCCAATTTGGTGCATCCATTCGGAAACAAATCAGACGCTCTTATTTATCAAAACATCCCTTTATAACAATTATATGACTGCATTTTTGTCTCACAACAAGCGAGGTTGCTCTACATAACATTAACAATTCCTAAAACAGGCAAGATCAAGAGGACTGCTAAACCAAAAATGAATACAAAAAGACATCTACAACAACCAATTTCCTGACAACAGTACGAACCATTTTCAAGATTAGATTTAGGAAACCTTCTTTTCGAAACTGTTCCGGGAGGCCAAGAAGGGAATTTGATCGACAGCGGGAGGATCTTGCCTACCCTCACGCTCCAGGCGTTTCATGAATGCGAAACACCGAAATGGAAATAACACAAAACTCGTCACTTAATTTAATTTCTAATATTATAAAAATGACCACAATGGTGACAAGAACCAAATTACCGTTAATGGACTTAGAAATCAGGCAAGGCAGCTGCACTCTTTTGTTTACGTACCATTGTTAGGATGGCTTCTCAAATATTACTTGCATAATCAATCAAAATTTACGCGAAATTTTTCTTAAATAAGAATATTGTATTTTATGTCAAGTAAGATGCCAGAGATTCCTCCATTCCTAGCAATCGGATTATTGGGTATCTGTCGTGACTCGCTTCCGACAGGTCTGCACACGTCGCCGCCGTCGCTGGGCCGGTTCGGTCGACCGCCAGGTCAAACCTGGTCGATCGACATGTCGTCACCGCCGAAGCTTCTAGAAGCCGGCAGAGACGCAGAGGGTGCGTGCCTTGCCGTCTCTGACCGGCTCGGTCGCCAGTCCTGCCACCACCGCTCCCGCTGAGCTGTGGTCGTCCCCGGCCGCTCCCGATGAGCGGCCGGGCTTCGTCTTCGCCGTCGCCCGTCGCTTCCGAGGGCAAGTCCCATCCGTCGATTGGATTCTGACTCCGTCGCCGTCGAGTTACATCTTCCTGGTCGCTATTGTCGTCAAGTGTCATCATCGTCGGTAGCCGCCAGCCGTCGTCAGTGAGCCAGGGATCCGTCGCCGTCGTCTCCGTCGTCATTCCACAGGTAACGCGGGGCCTCGGTCCTGACTTGGCGCAGGCCACAGGACCTGGGCCAGGTAAGTCCCGCGGGTCGCGGTCCTGACTCTCTCAGTAGGTTGGGTGCAGCCTGGCCCGTAACGCATAGTCTAGGTCATCTTTATATTTTGTTAATGTTATGTCGGTCTTCACTATTTAGCCAATATAAATTCATAATTCAAAGGTCTAATATCTAAACTCGTGAGGTGGTCTGCAAAGTTATCAGGGTCAAGCCAAAGGTCATATCAGCGTCGCAAATGGAGGGATCGCCGGGGGTCGGGGGACGCTTCGACCAACGAGGATTCCTCCGGAGGAAGTCGACATACAAAGAGACGCTATCATGTGGGAATGTAAGGTCGCATTTAAAAGGGCACGCGCAATCAAGATCCGCTAAGGGCCTTTCGGGTAGGAATAGCCGCGTGGCAGCACAAACCCACTGGTCGCGAGCCGCGGATCCAACATGCCACAGCTCGGGCCGTAAGGCCGGGACCTCGGCTTCCACCGATGTACGGGCGGAGGTCCCCCCTGTGGCACGACAGGTATCCCATATGGAAAGCGTTGCAGCAACCTAAGTTTCCTCATCTAATTCTGAGCTAGAATTGTTTTTCTAGGCAGTCTCGGCCAGTATTTCTTTTCCTGTCATTGTTTTCTTTAATTATTGTCTTATTCATTTGGGATCTCTTTAATGAAAGTCTAGGAATAGAATTTTTAATAGGCTATCAGTAAAGATTGCTCATAGCACGACTTTCCTGCTCTTAATAATCTCATCTCAATAACTGTGTTTTAATGGTGCGTGCCCATTAATTTGTGCGTCTCGTCATCAGGTCGACATGTCCCAGCTGCCAATAGCGAAAATGGAGTCCTGGGGCCGGATTCATCAAAGTTACTGCAGTAACTTTAACGGAGTATTGCAAGCAAAGAGCTCAGATAACGCGGCTTATCAAGCGATATGGTGGGCGATAAGCCGCGTTATCTGAGCTCTTCGCTTACAATTCTCCGTCAAAGTTACTGCAGTAACTTTGATGAATCCCGCCCCTGAATATTTTGCCAAGTCCTGCACACAGTAAGCTCCGGGTGCTCGTTAACAACACTGCGAGTTCTTCCGCCTTTGAAGACTTTGCCAAGTTATCAGCGACGGAACTAATGAGGTCTTCATGAGAAATAAGGAGCTCGTCTTTAAAAAGATTAAGTATGCCCTCCACGGATTTCCCTCGATAGAGAGCCTTCGAGCTCTCTTGTCAAGAGGGTCTCGGGCCACTTGTCGCAGGGCCACGTGGCGCGTCCCCGGGTGGTGGATAGGGGAATTAAACGCGAACTAAATGCGACCGTGTACTGCCCAGAGACGCAGGTGGGATGCAGGGGGTGGACTCCTTGCTCCTGCTGTGTCGGGTCGACGCGTTCCTTGTGCGTGGGGGCGGCACGTTCATGCACAGTGTGCGTGGATGAGAGGGGAGCAATGAGCGAATGAACCTCTTCCTTGCGCTGCCTTATTTCCAATTTTTTATTCTTTATACTCCTTACACGTTCAGTTCTCTTCAGTCTTTCGTAAAAGTCAAAAACAACAAGGTAAAACAATAAGCGGTCGGGAACAACCAAAAACATAAAAAGCAAAGTGAAACGTGAAGACGCTTTTAAAAAATTGGTAAAAAAGCAAGCAATCGGAGTATGACATGGATGGACTGCCTCTTTATACTTTCGGTACCGCCACAATACTTGATGCCTCTCTGAAGACCTCTCCGTGATGCAATTTACATAAAGAAAAAGCTAAATTTTTCGGTGAATTTCCAACATTGTAGATAAATCCTGTTAAGGTAAAGATTTAAGGAAAAACTCCTTCGTTAATTTGCGTTAATAAGAATTAAATAAAAAGTATCTGTAAATCCGAGAAATCGATAATTTATTGATCGTTAAACATACACACCTGGGTTGAACACCTCCAAGTCCACTCAGCTTTTTAAAGTTTTTAGCTAGGGTTGGACTAGAAAACCCAAAGACAACAAGCATTATTTACAGGTGTATTTTGCAAAAAACATCTACTGCCGTTTCTATCTTAATTGTGAAAAAACCCGGAAAGAAGGAGAGCATTCACATGTATTAACCAAAAGCGGATTTTCGACGCACGTCGAGAGAGAAGTAGAGAAGTCGGATTCCTGCTATATCGATAACGATGATTCCCTCATTTGCGATTGTCGATCAGACTTCTGCACAGGGAACCAAAGGTATCTATGGGTAAGTGCGTGAGAACTACCATATAATTCCATAATGCCAAACACGAGTAGCACCACTTTTAACCACTGACCACGAGCGTTTTCGACGAAACACTTGGAGGAAGATGTTCTCCAACAAATTTTTTAAACAATTTTTAAGATTAACCGAAGGGAGTAGAACGAGAGCTAGAAGGATGGAAAAAGGTTCAAATCACCACGCTCCGTCAAGATTCCTGTTAGAATTAGGATTAGGATTCACGAATAGTGCGAGATTCCTTTATTGATTTCGAGAGTTTAGTGGCAATTATAAGACATAATTACCGTGAATGCATTTATTGATTTTGTAATTGTAACAGCTACTTAAAGGAAATGTGGGAGAAATCCGAAGATTACAACCCAACCAGCACAGTGACCCAATGCTTCGAAGAGTTTTGGCAAGGTAAAATTTAGTATATTTACAATGAAGTGCCTATTCTTTAGCAGTGGATTGTTTCGTTATTAGTATTCTTTAGGTTAATGCAAAAAAATTGCAGGTTTTGTTTTATAATTTTCAACACTATTTTTCTAAATGAACTAAGACTTTTTTATAACGCATTATATATTGTTGACAAGCTTGTTGCTTTCTAAATATGTATACGAAATTTAATTTTAATCGCTTGTTCATTCAGATGTCTATACGCGGTTTTTATCAAATTTCCGGCGTTGGATGATGTTGGAGAGCTTCTTTTTGGTTCAGCCACTGGGCAAACGTGGCACGTTATCCTAAAGTGTCCATTTCTCATGGAATGTCACAATCCGTTCGAGAAACGGATCGTTGGCATTGCGCAAAAGACGGGCCGACAATATCTCAAAACGACGGGGATTGGGAGTTTCGGTGAATTTAGCTTCTCGGTTCCCTCAATCTGCTTTAAATGGCTAACGACGTAGTGTGATCGATGTCAAGGTCCTAGGCAATATCTCGCGTGGTTTTGCGCGGATCAGCCTTGACTGACGCCTTCAATGGATCATCATCAAGTGTTGGTGAACGTCTGTTATGTGCTTCTCCTTCGAGGCTGGTGTTGCCGGCGGGAAATTTTTGGAACCAACTGTGCTATGCGTTCGTTGATACTTCACTAACCCCATACTGCGATGATATATCGAGCGGTTTGCGCTAAAGTCCGGTCCAATTTCAACTATTAGATTGGATGAAAAGTCTTGAAACAACATTTTGAAAAGTTAAGAAATTTCTGGAAAGAAAGAATTCCAGTTTTCGTTGTATGTGTATATAAGGGCCCGCACGCGTCCTTCTGGTGTCATGTCGAACATGATTAGCCAACAACAGCATCGAGCGGTCATCTTCTAGGAATGGTGCCAGGGCTCTAACGCAAGCACAACGGTCCCTCACATCACCGACGCATTTGGAGAAGGGACTGTAAGCCGCACCACAGAGCATCGTTGGTTCAGTCAATTTGATTCAGAAGGTGTGAACCTTGAATACAGAGAGCGCAGGGGACGGCCATCTGCTATCGATAATGATGAATTGCAGCTCGCTATCAAAAGCAATTCAGAGGCAACTACGCGGGAACCGGCAACAACCCTCGGCTGCACCAATTTCACCATGCACCTTCACGACCTCGGATAGCGGAAAGACTTGACAAGGTGGATCCATCATAGGCTGATCGAGGCACGTCAGGAGGTGCAAATGGACATATGCCAGTCACTCTTCACGCAGCAGCATCGGAAGGAATTTCCTTAGAAACTAGTGACTGGAGATGAGAGCTGGACAGTCTACGACAAGAGCACACGTCCTACCGTTTGAACAGACCCACACCAACGCTAAAATTTACTTTGCGTTTGGTGAGATGCGAAACGGCCAATCTACCATGACTGGCCGCTGGCAAGAGGTCACTGTTTTCATATATGTTAATCAGCTTTAGAAATTGGCCGAAGTAATGCGAGAAAAAGGGCGAAAAAGATCAAGTGTCTACCTGTGAGAAGATAGCCTAATTTGGCTAGCATCCGGTAGCCCATCCGCGGTATTCGCCGGATTCTGCGCCATCGAACTACCATATGTTTAAATCGCTGAAGCCCTATTTGAGAGGAAAACAATCTGAAAGGTATGATGACCTCAAAATGGCAGCCGACAACTTCTTCAAGTCGACTTCTTCAAGCCACTGATCTCTGGACAAAGAAATGAGCGATTTTCCGAGCAGATGTGAGAAGGTTGTATATCTCTGTGGTAAATATATTGTTAATTACTAGTTTGTATTCAGAAAACTATGGTTAAATCAAAAAAGGTTTTTTTGTTTCAAGAGTTTTCGAATAGCCTAATAGTAAAAATAATTTTGACGAAAATCGAGTTTAGGCATCTGAAAATAAAAATCAAATTATTTTTCAAATATGCAACTTGAATTATTTTATACCAATCGTTCAGTGGCCTAGCGGCCGCCGACGACTGGTTGCGGGCTTCGCCCCCAAACCCCGAGAAGTAAACAATCCGACCATATTCTTTTCCCAACTTTTAGATTTTCATACTTTCATTACGATAAAGAACTGGTTTTACTATATAGAGTACAGCGGTCAGAGCTGCCTGTCGGCTGACGGCTTCTCAACGGCTTCGCCGTAGTGATAACTTCTCATCATCAATTTTAGCTGCAACCTGTGTCATGGTTTCCGCAGGAAGAACACCTTAACTACGTCGATTGCGGCAAGTTAGAAAGAAACAGAAAAAATGAACGACGTTCATGCATAATTTGATCAATATCGATTGATGGTGACCGGCACCTCAAAAATAAACTGCAGACTCGTGTTCGGCGACCTCGATTACCCCAGGGCTGAAGTTTCGTGCCGCTTGAACGACATCCACGAAAAATCGATAATATCGGTCGATATCGATTACCTCCCCTGCCGTGGACGACTCCCGTCGATCGCCCAGGCACGGTTGCCGACGTGTTTGGCACGTCTACGGCTTGCCATGCACGGTTGCCGCCGTGTTCGGCCCGTCTACGGCTCGCCATGCAGGGTTGCCGACGTGTTCGGCACGTCTACGGCTCGCCATACACGGCTGCCGCCGTGTCGGCTTCTCAGTACCCCCACTACAGTTGTGACGGAAACACGCACACACACCGACTGCTCCTTTATGTATAGTAGGATATTGGGTAAGCGCATATAATAAACTTTCCAACAATGTATGATACCTTATGAAAAAGTCTTAGTCTGAAAAGTCTCTATTCAACAAAAAATGTTGAAACCAATAAAGCAAGAAACCTGCGTTTCTTTCGCAACGATCTAATAGAAACGGTGCTACGTTGAAACAGGCCGTTGCTCTCCTGATGGTTCCTATGAGGGTGTAATGTACTGATATGAAAGCGCTTGAAAATACGGAGCTGGCGATGTGGAGAAATCACTAATGAGGGAAAATGGAGTGTTTCAGAATACGACGAACAATTCGAGGACAAGATAAGATGCTTCAATGTCACCCACACAGCTTTAACAGTGAGCATAATTTTTCTTAAACTTGTTTTTGTTGAAGGGTGAGGAGCTTAAAAACGAACAGCTAATTTGACCGTGATTATTATAGGAAGAGGAAGGAGAGAATGCTCGTTGCCATTTCAAGCAAACCCCAGAATGCTGGCATGGAGGAAGGAGTAGTGTGGCTGCATCCGTCTCCATAGTGCGTCACGTACTCGTTTCTACTGCTGTTTTTTTTACCAGTATAAAGTGTTGCATGTTTATCAGGAAACACAATTTTCGCTCCAGGGTCCATTTGAAAACGCTACAGACGACTATTGCTGGCTTGTCAATGGCACCGTGCATTGCCTTTGTTCGACCCATTTTTGCTCATCAAACCTAACAGCGATGCTGGTGCGTTAATATCGTTTTCCTACCTAATTAAGTACTGCATGCAAGTTCTAGAAGTTAATCACAGTTAAAAGCAGTTGGTGTTGCTTTTAACGAGCGTTTTTGCCTTTTCATCGACTGTCTGATTTTTTCCAAACGCACTAGCCATGATTGAAACTGCGAAAGACTATAGAAGGTCGGAATTGTTTTAGATTTTTGAACGCACACCACCTTGTTATCTATTAGATTGTAAGGAAAATTTTCTTAGTTTTACATGCTTATATTCAGGAAACTATAGCTCATAAACATCTTTGCACTCATAGAACTACTATTATATGCTCTACTCCTGTACTGATGTGACGAATATTAAGTGACCGCTTCTTGGCAAATTCAACATCCTTGCTTCTCAGCATCGTTTCCATAAAGAAAGCATCCTGATTCGCATTCGATAAAAAAGCACCCGGGTTGCTGACTTATACTTCCATCGCCGTCGATGCGATTCGAACGGAGCGATGTTCGCGTAGCGGTATTTCGGACAATGATATACACTCCAAACGGCCGTCAAAGCGGTCATGCGATTACGAACAACTGCGCTCTTGTAGACACGTAAGGCCTGCGCACACCTTTGCGGCAAAGCGGCGGCCTTATCATTAACCATAGGGCAGGAACGTAGAGCTTGCCGCCGGAGGAGAAGGCGCAGCAAGTACTACAGCGGCAATAATGATTCACATCATATCGCCGCCGCAGCGTTCTCTTTGTTTGCGCTTTACACAACCGCGGCAGGGACGGGCTACAGCGCAGACAGGGGGCGGGAAAGCAAATAGCAGCAGTAGGTCCCATCTAGAAAGAGTACAGTGACTCCGCCGCTTGCCGCCAGCAAGACTCGAGTGCATGCGAGCGGCGCGCTTCACGAGTTTTGCAGCACGTCGCCCACCGCTTGCCGCAAAAGTGTGCGGAGTTCTATTTGTGCAATGATCTCTCGCTCACTTTTCTCTGTTTTTCCTCAGCATTTTCTCCTTCTCGTTATGTATTTTTTCGCGTTTATTGCTGTCGTCTTTTGCTTTACTTCCTTTTACCGTTTCACTGTATTAGGTTGTCTAGTCAACTATGCCAGTACTGGTAAGAGCCGAGCCGGAAACGGAACAAAGTTGTCCATGAACATAAAAAGCAAAGCAAGTGGTTAACAATAAACACGAAAAAAGGACACGACGAGAAAATAAAATTGAGCACTATATAACATCTGAAATGCAAGCGATACTCACCTTTTCGCAGAAAACTTGATCGCCTCGTTCGAATCCGGACGCAGGCGACCACGAACAGAACAAAATTGGTCAAGAATACAACTGGAACAATGCGAAAAATATCAGCAATAAAGACAGAAATGCATGCAACACGAGAAACACATCACGTCCACCTTGCCAATGACGTTGTAGTGATATTATTGTGCTCCAATCTATCGCGATCAATCGCATCGCGCCGATAGAGCGCGCTCCGAATTGACCAGTGCGATTCTCCGCGGGTTCACGCGATTCACTCTGGTCGAGCGGCGTGGACGCTGGGCGAGGCGATACATCAATTTATCCTCTATACGTGGAATCTCGTCGTGCGGTTATAGAATTATGAACAGAGCCTCACGGCTAGGTTTGTGGAAGTTCTATTTCTGGGTGACGACCTTTGATTCAGAATCTTAAAATGACAAACCTTAAAAGTATTGAATCACTAAAATTTGTTTGCTTCTCACTAGAGTTTAGTTCTCCGTGCACTCGTCCAAAGGCCGGATTCATAAAGGACTTTACCGAGGGTTATATGGTTAGAGGGCAGGAATTTAAACATTGGCTGCAATTCACAAGAGCGTGGAGTTGGCTAAATGACGGGGTAGAATTAGATCATTCAGCAAATTAGATCAAATCATGAATACCAAACTTGCCTTCTGCCCACTATCCTCCATTGATAAACTTATCTATTACCGTTAACCCGATACCTTACCAATCATGAGTCCTGCCACAGGAGGAAGCGATCCTCCTCTGATTTAAGGCAGAAAGTCAGTTTGCGTCATGTAAAGTTTTTCTTACCATTTAATAGACAACTATAATATCTTTAACTTCTATTTAATCTGTAAGGCGTAATTTTTAATTTGTTCAGTTTGGTTTCATGGGCGTCCAGTTTGGTTTGAAACGTGTAAATTTAACTTTGAAGGTTTTAACGAAAAATAGCGCAGACAGAATAAGGCCTTCTTTTGAGTTTAGTGATCCTCCCTTTTCTTGATTATTAGCAATGAAAACCCTAGTTGTTTTTACAGTATAGAGGTAAACTGCAAATATGTTCAATTCTATATCTTAAATTTTTTCATGCATTTAAAACGAGCTAACGTCAGTAGGGGAGCATAGAGCGCACTAGAAATAGCTGTGGTGAGAAAACTAGCGCCCTCTTTGCTTAAAAAACTGGAAGATATAAGTGTCTCAAATTCACTGACGCCAGCTGACCTAATTTTTGCTGTGGAATTTGACCATTCGTATTTTTCAGGAGCTTTGGAAAAGAAGTGAAGAATACGATTCTACATTGGCTGCTACCAAGTGCTTGCTGAAGAAAAGTGAAGGTGGTTCTGTTTCAAAATATTGAAACAATTTTTCGCTGATAAGTTCGCGATTACGTTGTAAATGAAATTTATTTGATTCTATTTAAGAAGGTATTTTACATGTTTCAAGAAAACAGTTCAAAGGTCCGGGTTGCGACTCCGCCCTAAATTCACCACAGTATATCACCTTTGTCCGCTAAGTGCTTTACTTTGCAATGCCAGACTAGGTCGGTAACCTATAAAAATGAATCAAGCCTGTATTATTTCTAGAAAAGTTTTTGAAAGAGTAGTAAAGGAAACGCAATATTTAGATTGAATGTGGTTATAAGGTAACTCAGAGACAAAGAAGAGAGAATAAAATGACAATTCTTCCTTGTTTTCACCTTTACATTGTGATACATTGGGACAAATACTTATGACAGTTATGTTGTTCAAACATGTAGCTGAGATTGTTCTTTTGAAGCTATAATTGAACGTTTATGGTCCCTGCTGCTTTTGTTTATTGCACAATCAACTGGCGCGAAATCTTGACATGAAGTTGATGGAAAATGGGAATTTCGAGCGGTAGAGCCAAGATTGTTGCACACGTTTTATTCGGCAGACGTTTGTTTGGATGCAACCGCCCTTCTTAGAAACCTGGAAAAGACAAGCGGGTTTGGTAGGTTAGGGTCCGAACGTTAGATTATCCTTAGACATCTCGACTGGGCGCGCCTTCTTTGTAGCCTCGCCTTCGCGGACGAGTTGTCATGCGTCGGCCTTGCGACTGGTTAAGGGGTTACTAGCCATCGGCCGATTTGTTGGATCAATATAAAGCGCTTCTGCGCTATACTCTGTCGGCTTCATGGGACGTCTTGGTCACTTGGAGTATGCCAGTCGGCTGCTCCTTTAATCTTAACCTTATGAATTCTCAGCGGCTTCATAACCTTGGCTCCAGATTACTCAAGTTAGTGAAATATAAGTGGCAACGCGTTAGTTTGCAAACGAGGATCATGGATGAGTGCCACAATTCAGAAAACCTGCGACATTCTTCGTTCGTGCACCTCGATTAAGACAAATTGTCACAGTCGTCGTTCAACGTGGGTCCGAAATCCAGAAGACATGCCACCTGTTTGATGCAGTGAGCATAGTATGCAGCAGACGTGCTACGGACGTAAAGCAAATAGGACTTGCAATGAGAAGACGCTTCATAGACATCATGTAACTAAGGTTCGGATCCGGAGTAATTGTTGTACATGTCGTTTAGCGAGCGTTCCGATCCAAAAGAGATGCCATAGTCGTTGCGCAACAAGCGGCCGGTCTTTAAAGACGAGCCACCCGAGATCCTCCTCCGTCATGCTATGAAATAACATGAACGCACCTGTAAATATGGGTACATATGTGTACATTCACAGTTTGGAAGGGAAGGAATTACCAGTTCAGAATCGGTCGCATGTGATACCACAGGAGACCAAACAGTATCAAGTAACCGATCAATACCGATTGACTTTATCTATTTTTATGCAGATTAGACACTGACGAGTGGGAGTCGCGCGACAGTATATCTCATATGAGAGTTTTCCTTGTGTGTTTTTGTACAAACGGAGGTGGGATCACACTTTGCAGTATAAATCGTATGAATGTGATTGAGGGTGGATAGTCTTCATGGAATCCTTTTTTGCACCTTATCATATCCATGTCCATTCCTACTCTCTGTCATATTTATACCACATTTTACTGTAATAAAGGCAAGGGGAATTAAAGTTGAAAAGAAGAACCGCTGCTGTCAAGAACTGCTGTGGTCAGATCACAGCCGAAACATGAAGGTCGAGGTCTTGGTATTCAACTCTTATATGTAATCAATATTGGAAGTGGCAATACTTAACCTGTTCAACAAAGGCAACGATTTAGATTTACAGCCGGTTAAATCGGTCGTTGGCCGCAGTCACGCACACACGTGATGAACAGTGAGACGTTTTCCGAGCAAACTTTGTAATTACTATTTAACTAACTATTTATTTTGTGTGGATTGCTTCCAAAATTCGTATGTTTGAGCAAAACAAATTTTGAAATCACGCAATAATTCTTTTAAAGACATGTAGAAGCATGTATAGGTGTTATGCTTAGCATTTGTAAAGATTCCTAACGATGTGGGCTACGAAACAAATAAACGATTCCGCCCGGCTTAATGCCGCTTAATGCCGTCTAAAGGCTTCTGCACACTCCTGTGGCAATGCAGCAGCCCTATCCTTAAGAATAGGGCAGAGCCGCAGAGATCATCAAAACTTGCCGCTGATGTGCCGCTTGTAGGTAGGCGCGGCGCCGCCGAAGCGGCTGCGGAAACAATGATTCAAGGTAATATTGCCGCATTGCCCTACCAGCGCCGCACGGCCGACGGCAATGATCTGTCTGGACTCTAAGGGGTTGGGCACACTCGGCAGCGGCTTCAGTGCGTCAAAAACGGGGCGGAGCGTCGCTCTCAGGCTCTGGACATGTTTGCGGTGAGGAGCGGTCGTTCTTTCTTTCTCTGGTGTCGGCATTGGACCACTGCCAACCATCGCTCAGCTGACCGGTTGGCTGGTTTGGTTGAAGAAATGGCTTTCCTATCTTACGTATCTTATCTCTTGCTCAGGAGAGATAGCGTCAGCTTCACGGAATGACCGAGCTCATTCCGTGAAGCTGACGCTTGCAGCGCTGACGCTGGGCGCCAGCGCTGAAGCGAAGTGTGCCATAAGCGGGTCGCCGCCCCTGACGCAGAGACACGCACTCTGTTTCTCTGCCCTATTCTTCATCATTGGAGCTGCGTCAAGCAGCAGAAGTGTGCCCAGCCCTTAAATGATCGTGGCGGGATCTAGAACAAGAACTGATAATGATATGATAATGAAACCGTTTGGCGATGGGGTGGGGTGGCAAAGCTGAGGATGAGTGAAGGTTTGCCAAATAGCCAGTTTTGCTGTTTTGCTCTCTCCAGTGCTACTCGTTGCCGCAAAAGTATGCGGAGGACTTTAGTTCGCCTCACGTTTCATCTTTCAGTGAGAAGGATAATGTTTAGAATTAAACAATCGCTTGTTTAGTTTAGTTAGTTTCGTCTTAAGGTATTAGGTAGAAATTACACAGTGGATCTGAATGAACCATTTTCGGGTATCCGATTTGGATATCTCTATCCGCATCAGACCCACAAAATCGCCGTTATCCGAATCAACCAATAATCCGAAGATTTTCGGACCGTAGACATGGCCTAGCTTTTCAGTTTACCTCCTAGATTAAGCTCCTATGTAAAAACTATAATAGAAGAGCCTTCATGTATATTTTTTCTGGTCAAAAGTTATTATATGAATTCTTCCAATATCGACGGATTTCAATAAATTTCGAGAAATTTTTGAGAGCATATAAGTAGTTGTTGAAGATGCCTTATCAGAAGAACATTTCAACGGTAGGTCGGAACAGCCCTATTGTTTTATATGGGCAGAACGCCTCTCTCTGATAAGCAATAGACTGCAAATATCTTGACTTCAACACAACTCTGCTCAGAGTTAGGGACGCCGGAAGTTGGGCCGTTGGTGGCGTTAACCCTCTGCCTGCACGCGGTATTTTAATTTAATATAGAATCTGTGTAGAGAGCAAAATTGAAAACTATGAGAAAAGAGTAAGGAGTTGAAAGGTGAAAATGGAGGGTAGACAAGTTTATGAAAGCAGTGGTGATGCGGAAGAAAATAAAAAGTACGGAATTAGAGGCGATTTGATACTTAAGAATGCAAGAATAATAATAGAGTGGAGTGTGACTGTAAAAAATAAATAAAAAATAATGATATCTCGAAGCAAATATTATGATATGTGTAACGTGACTGAATAAGTGTTGTTTTTAATTGGATTTCTTAACTGAAAGACGGTGCTGGTGTCTTCCACCTGTGAATTGGAGTTCTCTCCAAAAAATATCGCATCTCGCACAGCGTTTCTCACACAAGGCACAGTGTCCTTGTACATTTCAAATGGTGTGACTGAAAATAGACTCTATGTTTAGAGCAAATAGCAAAAACAATGCCATCCTCAACACCAACGACAACAACAACAACGACGACCGCGACTACTACTACTACTACTACCACCGCCACCACTACGACAACAGCACGCAAAAGCACAACAACGGCATCACCTGAAACAGCTTATAGTCTTCCACCAATGAAACTCGAAGATAAAGAGCAAATGTGTCCGAGATCAGAACCAGGTGATATATTATCTTTGCTGAGTTACTTTATCACCTGCAAAGTAGTGTTTAATAATTCATCACAGAATGAAAATGTTATGGACGCAAAAATCAAATTGTGTCGGTGATGAACGAAGGAAACATTAGTTTTGATTTGATTTTACATCTGCTAAGCCAGGAAAATAAAAATAAGCAAACATACTTAAACAATTATTTGTTCATGCAATGATATTGATAGGTTTAGGTGAGGAAAAAGAGTCGCAATCGACAGTGGTTCTCATAGTTATGAGCGTGGTTAGTTCGCTTTCCATTTCTTGTTTTTTCTTACCAACAGCACAGGGCTCTACTCTAGCATCCCGCACACTCTCATCCCCAAGCTCACCAATGAATGTTTCTATTAGTATTTATGTATGTTTTTGCAACGACGTAACGACGTGCGCTGATAATGATGCTGATAAGAGAATGTGACTGTTGATTCTTCGGTTAATATTTGATATATTTTATATTTGTCACCTCGTACGAATATCCTAATTGGATCCTGTTCTAGGATGTGGAAATGAAAACTGTAAAATGGTCAGACATTAAATTACATTCAAACCAGTTAATGTATCAGTATGTCGATATCATCTCTCGCCTCTCTCTACCACCTCGCTCTATCGTCCCGGTCGCTTTCCATGGGAAGCCGGTAGCCTTTCCGTTCATGAATCCGGCTACAGATATGGTTTCTGATTAACATTTTGCTAAAGAACTGAAGCGGCATCTAAATAGCTTAAGAACCAACTCCTGGTGCTGTTCTCCCGGTGTTTCTTCACAGTCCCCGAAATTTTTACGAAGAGGGAGCAAAAATTATCTGCAAGATGGGAAGAATTCTACATTTTAATAAGGATTACATCATTGACTGAGTTCCTAATTTGTAGCACTTGAGTCATTGTGTGATTTGTTGTGTCAGTGTCGCAACACTTCTTAATCAACCTAATGCGTATATCTACCAGTGCGATTTTACATTGCACTCATTATGTAATACCTGGTATTACCCATGTGTTAAACAAGACCACTGATAAGCAACGAAAAAAACGAAACAAATAGTATGACGAATAATAAAACAGGGATATTGTGTTTAAGGAAGTAAGGAACTGATATAAACAAAACTCTGTAGCAGAGAAAGGAGACATTTTGAAGCAGCAAAATTAGGAAACTGGAACGACACCATGGCACGCCGAAGGTGGACAGCCGACGACGGAGAGCCGTTCTAGCGGAAACTTTGAAGATGGACAGCTTTTCCGGCAGAACACTGGTTTTAATCAAGCATACAGAATTAGATCCAGTAAAGCTGTATAGCTCCAATTTTTCTTAGTTCAGAACCTTGGTGAGGTTGAGAACCGATGTGCATATGCCCTTACTAAAACTTTATAAGGTCAGTTGTAGAGAGACTTTGAAGAGAATAAATAGCCGTCTGTTTGCTTTATTCGCAACATACTCAGTGTTCAGAAAATTCTAGATTCTAGATTTTCATTTACTGTAACGCCAGGTATATCGTTTCATCAATTACAGTATAAGGTCTTCCCTGCATGTGATAAAACGCTTTTCCATTGTTGAAGCCCAAATGCAGAACTTTAGCTTTTTCACCGAGATTGGTAATCCCCATGCAATAGACCATACACACATACTCTCAATAAAACGTGAATACCACTAAATCTATCAGATGCGCAGAGCTCATCGTAAATTTTGGTATCATCAGCAAAAACTTTACATTCGACTCCAGAGTCGGAAAAAATATATTTAATTAATAATAATTTAATATACATTTTTGCAGACGGCTGATGTCACCATAATTGTTTTCTGCCTAATGTGGCGCTTTCGCTACAAAGGAACAAGTAGAACCAAATTGGTAAGTGTACACAGAAAAATCGCTAGATGCGGAGACAGTGTTCTCTATTACAATAGCAATCCAATCAGAGATCAAGCAAAAATTAGTTACGAATCCTATTTTTTCCAAATCTTCAGCGAATCATTACATAATCCGAGTTGTCCTGCCTTTTGCTCTAAAGTAAACTTTTTGATCTAAAGTTTGGCTGCGAAGGAAAACGTTTTTATGAAAAAATTTCGAAAAAATGAAAAGGTTTAAAAAAGAACACAGACCTCTGGCTGGCATGAATCTAAACCACAGTTTAGATTCTTAAGCGGAATGGGCAAATATGCCAGCACTTTACCAATACTCTCCATCAGTGTTCAGTTCTCCTCCCCATTTCTTTGACTTTGCGTCACTCATTAACCTTTCATAGAGACCTCTTCCGAAACATAGCTGCTTTGCACTTTTCGAAAAACTTTGCCACATTGATATTGCCAAACATTATTGTTGCTTTCTTTGCACTACATAGAGGAGCCAAGTATTGCTCTTGTAGTGAGAAATTGGTAGTGTAATAGCTGCGGAACGATAAAACTCTTGAACGAACTGGAACTCGAACTCTGCTTCTCTAGCGCGGGTGATATTTGCTATTCCAACAATACACTGAAAGCTGACGGGGAGAAAAGCCCAGAACAGAGCTACAGCATTGTTTGTTCCTTTTCTTTACTATCGGTGTGTCTTGACTCTTTTTTTCGTATTAGTGACACTTCTTATAAGGTGACTTTCCTACCCCATTTGCGCCGGTTTTGGGTTGAAAACGAGAGGTGCGCGATGTCTCACCGTGAACGTTGCTATGTCAAAATTCACGTTTGTTTAGGCACCCGAGAAAAGAATCGTAGATGCAGAACACCCAACAGCTGAGGGTGGAGCAAAGGAGTTTATCCAACAAACCAACTGGAACGCTCTTAAAGCGGATCCCAAAAGCCGTTCAACTGAGAGCATTAAACCAAATAAGGAGGATCAAAGCATACCAACTGCACCAAAGAAGGAATAGAAAGCTAAAGAGTTGAGAGATGTTTCTCTACCCGAAAGTAAGAAATAGCTCGAAGTGTTACAATGACGCTTCCTTTTTTGCAGAAAAAATACATAATATGACTTCTATTATTGTTCCGAGCACGAAAAGTGACACAAAACTATTTGCTGTTTGTATTTTCTCTCAATAAAATTGTGAATAAACGTTTTTAAAATTTTTATGTTGTTTCTTGCCCTAGGTACCACTAATCTACGCATCTCACTGCATAGAGGCCACCGCCTCTGCAAGCTGCGCCCCCACTTTAGTGGAAGGTTGGCAGTCTTCCCGACTGCACAGTTCGTATATGGTATATAATATAAACTAATAATAAAGGTTTATTAAACGTCACTCCCATCTCAGGCAGAAGCATGACATGGAGGTCTCAGAGAGATCCTTTTGGTTGTTTGCTCAAAATTTCTAAAAGAAGTTAGCAGTAAGGGAACTCCATTTTTACGACTATGAAAACGTATTTATATCTCGAGATACACTCCTATGCACAGTGCGCATTTCTCCCAAAGCATGCTGACATGCTTTGAAAAAATGTTTTTACCATTTCCACTTCTTCGTTTTTCTTCATCGTGGCACATGAATGAGTGCTCAGTTAGTACTTAGTTCATCCCGTGCTGTTGAGCGCAAAGGGTGACGAACTCATTCCACCGCTGCCTGTCTTGGGCTATTTCTTCACACTCCTGCCTAGAAATATTTATAACTTTCGGCGTCGCGCGCGCTGGTTTCGTGGAGGTTGCTCGAGCGGCAGCGTCATAGTACTTCTTCGTTCATCAAGCGGTTCGTGTTACGTATCCTCATTATTTGTCGCAGATATTTGCAGTGGAAAGCGTTGACCCGTCGATGATGCTAGATGACATCTTCCATATTTCGGTAGCGTACACTGCAGAGGGAACGACTATCGAAGAATACAAACTCAGCTTGACGTTATTTGAAATGGAAGACGACGTCCACAGTGGCCTAAGCCTCCGGAATACTGCTGTCACCTTCGCAATCTTGCATCGAACGTCAACCTCAGCATCTGCATTACTGGTGATCCTGCTTCACAACAAGGAGAAGTTATCCACTATTTCCACTCGATCTGTTCCTACTGATGGTAGATGCGCTCGTATTTTCTGCGTGCGTGGACCAAGGAATGCATCCTTGTGCTTCGGCTGTCGTTCTTCTCAACACGTAGTCGAGTGCAATGTTAAATAGCAACGATGAGAGAATACATCCCTGCCTGACTTCTGTGGTGACCTTGACGAATCTTGTATTTCCGAGAGTTGTCTTCACGCAACACGAGGAGTTTTGATATAGACTTCTAAACACTTTGACGAAGGTTCCACAGAGACTGAGTGTTTCCCACAGCGACTCACGGTGGACACTGTCAAATGCTCACTTGAAATCGACGAAGTTTATGTAGAGCGGGTAGCGATACTCCAGGCACTACTCGATGATGTTGCGTAGAAAAATCTGGTCGCAACACGATCTTCCGTTTCTGAATCCAGCTTGCTCCTCCTACAGTCGATCATCAATTGCATCAAAGAGTCTTCTTAACAATACGGTGCAGAATACTTTGTCTGGCACTGATAATAGGGTGATACGCTTCCGCAATCCGATAAACTTCCTTTTTTCGGCAGCTTGACTACTACGCCTATTTCCCAATTCCCTGGACGTTATATTGATGCTAGCAGCTGCCAGAAGCTCTCCAGCATTTAATATCTCCACCACAATTTCGTCGAGAGGAGGTTTCCTGTTTTTGAGACATGTATTGCCGTCTTTGTTTAGCTCTCACAAGGCGTTATCGTCATCGAACGTAGTCGTTGCAGATGGGTGGGGCTGATTGTACACTTCACAAAGGTGTTCAACCCATCTTTCCTTTTGTTTTCGCTGACCAGTAGTCTACCACTTTTGTCTTTATAGGGACACACGTGTTGAGCCTTGTTCCCCTCAGCTCCGGTACAATTCGATGCAGTGTTTTGGAATCACCATGACTAGCCGCTGTTTGTGTCTCCGTTTACTTCTGGGGCCGTATGCTATTCTGTCCCCAACCGTCCCCGGCCAGGTATGAGGCGGTCTCCGCCCATCTCCCCGGTATGCACATCACTCCCCGAGCACTCGGGAACGGGTGACGTCATTAAAACCCGGGGGCGACGTCTCCCTAGAAAATTGCTCGGGGAGAGGCAGAGACACAGTGGAAATGCGACGCTGAAGCGGGAAGCTAGCATCGCAGCGTGATATTTGCGATCAGCTGCTGCGGCGCGTCTCGTCGGTTGCGAATGTCTACTATGACGATCGCTTTCCTACGTTGATTTGAACACAACTCAATGAAGGGAGCACTTCAATGCACCCGTAACACTGTGGAATATCTAATTGGACACGATACAGATTTTCGTAGTTAGTTCGCGATTGGTATACAACTTCCGGAAATCAAAGGAAACGTGATAGGAAGCTGAACATTTTAGGGCACTGCATCGGGTTAACTATTATTTTTTCAGTGAAGAGGAAGCGAGCCACTAAAATAAACATAAGTAAAACTCCCATTTCACACGAACAGTTTCAACCTCTTAGAAATTAGAAAAAGATTAGCTGATAGTAAAATGGAGATTTTTCCCACAAGTAGCTTTTTTGTTCATGCAAGGCTGTGCTGAAATTTTAGACAAATTGATATTGTGTTCGTTTCACCAGAATGATTATCTGCATTTGTAAAAAAATGGCATTGGCCTCTGTCCAATTCGCACTCAAAAAGGTTTAAGAAACTTTTTCAGCTCGTTCTCTTCTCAATTCCTTGAGGAAGGCATTGAACTACAAATCAGAAATCTTTTCAAAACAGATAGGACATTTGAGAAATTAACCACAAATTTGATAAAAAAGGGTGGGGGATATTTGAAGGAAATATATAATGCCTTCTCAGTGGATGAAATACTAAATCGCTTTGAAAAAAGAGCTCTTTCCATTTCATGGAAAATCTCGATTTAGCAAATTTTTGAAGAGCACACTTTTGCTGTAATTTTTTGTGTTCAACTGATTTTGTACCACTTTGGGTTCAATAAATTATATGTGTTCTACACAGTGTGGATCCCCTCTGTGAAAATACATCTCTCTAAACGCTACATGGTAAATACTGTCGTGCAGAACACGCAATTCATCCACTAGCTATGAGGAGCTCACAGCCGTGATAGTGGTACTCCAGTCGGAATCCTCTGCTTCTCTACCCTACTCTGCCATCTGTGCCATCCCCGGGGGACGCCCCGGAGATGTGCATAAGGTGGTGTTGGGAGCGTCGAAACTTGAGGATAGTGCCCGGGTTTTTCGCGTCGGGTACCATCCCCGAGTCGGGCGAGAATAGCATACGGCCCCTGAGCGATCCGAAGCTTTCTTATCGTGGCGTCATGACGCTTTTACCTGTCGATCGAGTTCCTGGTAAATTTCGCCCGTTTCCTCTGATTTGTCAAGTGTCTTGGCGCGCTCTTTTTTGCTTGGTTCTCTTCCTCTCATCTATCAGTTTTCAGGTTTCTTCCCGAATTCATTGCTTATTCCTATTGTCCCGCGTGCGCCCGACCAATTTAGCCCTTTAGCATATCGCAGTCTTAACGGCTTCCCAGAGTTCGTCAATGCTTTCGAATTCGTCAAGGGTACTGAACCTGTTTCTCAGGTCTAGACGGAAGTTCCTTGCGACTGCGTGGTTCTTGAACTTCTCGACATCGTGTGGTCGCAAAACGACTGGCTTTCTTTGTAGCTTCAGCTTCAGCTTCAATGTTGCCCGAGATAGTAGTCTTTACTTACATCCGCAGCTATGTGCACATCTGCATCGTTAACTGAAGTCCTCCGATTGCGGCTGATGCAAATTTAGTCAATATCGTTTGCAGTCGTGCCATTTGACAATCTCCAAGTCTTCGTGTAGATGCTTCGGTAAAAGATGAGTGTATATGCGATGCAAAGATCGTTTAAATCGCAGAACGACACAAGCCTTTCTCCGTTGTTGCTTAGGTGGTCCGACGATGCGAACGCTCCGACAGATTTTTCCATGCTATTCGATCGCCTCCCACTTTCGCATTGCGCATTGAAGTCGCCCAGGATAAGCTTAAGGTCCCGTCGTGGCACTTCATTAATGACATCTTGTAGCCGTTTATAGAAATCGCCTTTCTCGTCGTCGGTTGCGTCTGCGTCTCGTCCTCGGTTGCGTCCATTTGGGCATATACGTGCATAATTGCGACTCTGGTATGCCCCGTTCGAAAGCGCGCAGTGATGATTCTGTCGTTTACTGGCTCCCAAACGAGAGAGTTTGAATCTCGTTGCTAAGGACGATTCCCACTCCTCCTTCATGACTTCTTTCTGGCACAGAGAACAGGATAGTTTTGCCATCACTGATCAGGCGTTCACTTCCAATCCATCGAACCTCACTGATTACGAGCAAGTCTATGTCATAAATATTGATTTGCTGGGGGAGTTAGGCAAGAGGCTTAGTTTGGTGAAGCGTGCGTATGTTCCAGGCACCAATACGCGTGATGTTCTTCGGAGAGAAAACCTGTCCAGTGTCAGGTCCCTGTCCCGTCACAGGGCTCGGCTTCGGCTTTCCCTTTTCAGCAGTATCCAGTCAGTATAGTCCATCGTTTTTGTAGCATAATGGGCTTTACGGGGACGGGTTGCTGGCCCATCGGTCATCCCTCCTCCTTTTTCATCCTGGCTTGAGACCGGCTAAGGAAGAGTTAGATGAATGGGGCAAGGCATGTAACTTAACTACTATTTTTGAAAAATTACTTTCACTTACAGCATTTCAAAATGATCGAAACAGTAGAATCTTACTGTACGGAACCCTTTATATGACTAGAATATAAGCATCTACCAACCAGCTAGTCTGTTACATGTTCAAAATAATTCCTATTGATGGTTTCAATTTTTTCCTAAATTGTTCTCCTACTATAGAACGCAACCTTAGATCAGGGTCAAGCTTGAGGTTCGGGAATGAAAGGGGGAGGTCGAACTATGGCCTCGTCTGGAGGGGGGATCGTATCTTTCGGTTTTGGCAGAGGATTCTCTCTTAGCTTTCAGATTTTTAGGCAATGTTTTTAATTCTTAATAAGTTGTTTTTCCAGGAATGTTTTATGTCTCTCGTTTGTTCACCAAAGTTGTAAAAATTAATATTAAAAAAGTTTTAAATAATGATTATATTACATGTTAAAAATAAAGATTTTCTGCCGTCGGATTTGGAGTCAGTGAGAGGTTTCCATTTTTTCAGATTTTTTTCAGTAAGTCATGGTCAGTCACACGACAGTTTTCTGCCTGAACGAGCGACATCTACGTCCTAAATTGCAGTCTATAAAATTTGAAGTATCAATCACTAAGGAAAATTGAGTGCTTTTCCTCCAAGATTTTTGGATTTTTTTCTCTTCGAAGCGATCAGGGAATGGCAACTGGAGGATGGACTTGTCACGGAACAAATTTTCTCTCCTCTGCAGGAAACAACATCAGAAAGTGAAGTTGTACCCTATAAAACTTTAAGTCACAGTTTGACACACGGTAATAAACCTGCTTTTCTGAAACGATCCTCTATATAAACAGACTCTCCGATTTCTATCATTTGCCGAAGGATTTCGACACCGTTAATCACATGGAAGCCGCTACTTTTACAAGCTAATTTTTGAAGCGTAGAACCCACACTTCTTACAAATTTAAAAGCTTTGCAAATTGTTCCGAGATGTCGCACAAACTCCGAAATATGGTAGGTTGCGTGGAGCCATTGCTTTCTCAGATATCACCCATCGCCACTGAAGGATGACTTCTAGCGGCAAAATTTTCTACCTTCTGGAGGAAGAGCATCAGAGATAGAAAACTATGCCATCTTAGAGTTCAAAATGTGATTAATATATAATCAAAAACTAAGCTTCTTTGCAGCGATCTCCGATATGATCAAGGAGGATCGATTTGCAAATTCTCATGTTTCATGAAAAACAAATTTTTTACCTGAAGCAGATCACGCATACAGTTGAAATCTCGCCAGAAAAATTTACAAGTTTTGCTCAATGCACATTGTAAAAATCATGGTTTTCTGAAACGGTAGATTGGATCGGCCACTGGTCGATATGGCACCGACGTTCGACGAAATTCGAAGTTCACAAAAATAACTATAACTCGGCAAGCTTTCCAAAATTTGAAGAATCAATGGTTTCTTAGAAACTAAAAAAAGTTTTCATACAGTATAAAAATCGGTTTTCAAAAACTAGGTCTTCATGCGGGGCAGAGGCCTTCGAATTTTGTGCGAAAAATTGAAGTGATTTCGTATCAAAAACTATATTTCGGTAAGTTTTTTGAAATCTAGAAAAGCCAATCGCGTTTTGGAAACTAGAGTAGGAACGCTTTCGAACCATATAGGAATTAGTTTTCAGCAGGGAGGTCTTCATAGGGGGCGGGGGCCGTCTGATTTCTTCTAGTCCATTGTTGCAGAAATACTGCCAAAAATCGGACCCCCCCCCCGCTCCGTATGAATCTTGTTTGAAAATTGGTTTCTACACAGTTAGAAAGCATCCTTTTTCTATTTTCCGAAAAAAAATAAAAATTTTAAATTTCAAAAAATGAAAAATGTTATGATCAATTTTGTGAAAAACTGCTCGTAGACTTTGATCGGTTCTGATCCGACGACATTGAAGTGATTCCACAAAATTGATTATAACTCGGTAAGTTTTTCGAATTTTGAAGAAGCTAATAATATTTTAAAAATTAAATAGTACGCGCTCTTCTATGGTTGCAAAACCAGTTTTTAATAGGGAGGTCTTCATAGGGGGCGGGTGGGGTTCGATTTCTGGTCGATTTTTGGCAAAAATCGACCAGAAATTCGAACCGCCCGCTCCCTATGAAGACCTCTTTTTTGAAAAACTATTTATACATGGTACGTTAGCGTACTTCTTCATTTCTTCAAAAAGCAAACGGATGTTTTGAATTCCGGAAAAAGAACCGAGTTATGTTCATTTTTATGAAATCACTCCAATGTCGACGGTGCAGAGTCTACGAGCAGTTCTCCACAAAATTGATCATAACTCGGTTCACTTTTTGAAATTCAAAAATTTCAATTGCTGTTTGAAAATCAAAGAAAAGCTGCTTTCTAACCATATATAAACCAGTTTTCAAAAAAGAGGCCGGGGCGGGGGTTCGATATTTGGCACGTATTTCTGCAACAATGGACCAGAAATCAAACCCCCTGCCCGCCCAACTAATTTCTATACGGTTTGAAAGCGCTCTTTCTCTGGTTTTCAAAAAACTATTGGCTTTTCTAAATTTCAAAAAACTTACCGAAATATAGTTATTTATACAAAATCGCTTCAATTTTTTCGCACAAAAATCGAAGGTCTCCGCCCCGTATGGAGATCTAGTTTTTTACATTCTTAGAAACCATTGATTCTTTAAATTTTAAAAAACTTACGAGTTGTAGTCATTTTTGTGAACGTCGAATTTCGCCGCTCCTATGACGTCGGTGCCATATCGACCAGTGGTCGATCCAATCTATTTGTTTCAGAAAACCATGACTTTAACACTCTGCATTGAACAAGACTTGTAAATTTTTGTGGCAAAATTTCAACTGTATGCGTGATCTGCTTCGAATTCAAGTACATTCGAGACATCGAGTTTCTTAAAAAGCACAATTTTTCGAATACTCGACGAAAAAATTCGATATTACGATACTCTAATTCGAAAACTTAAATTCGAATGAATAGCTTTTGAATGCCTATTTAAACTGCAATGAGACATAGCCGTAAAGGTCCGTATACAAATTAGCTTTGGGCAATTGAATTGCCTACTTCGAAAGCTTGACTTCCCGAAAATTTGTGAGGTTTAGACTACTGAATTTTTTTGAGAGCTTGAATTTGGATATATTCAAAATTGTGACTCTCTAAGTATCTCTACAATCTTAACTGAGCGCATTTCAGCTCTACACCGCCAAGTTTATGATAACCAATGAACTGTTTCCGACAGCTGTCCGGAACATCGCCGTCTCGGCGCTGTCAGTGTCCCGTCAACTTGGCACAGTCATCGCTCCGCAGTTATTCTAACTGGTAACGGTTCTGTTCTTATTTTTGTCAAATTCTAGTCCTGTATTTTTCTAGAGTGACCTCGAATGCATTGCTGAATCTTGAAAGAAGTCAGTTTCCAGACTGAAGTACTCCCTGTGCTGCCTTATTTTGTTCTGCTTCTCGTATCAGTGCTCGACTGTGCTTGTTTCCAAGTCTTCCTACCAGAGACAAAAACGACAAATCTGGAAAACCATATGCCACCAAAAGAGCAACACATATTCTACAGCAAACAAAGTATCATCGATGAATAAAGCCATCGAGCCGCGTCTGAATATCTTTTTTGTAATACTCACAGGATCTGGAGTAATTCAAATATATCAGCGACTAGACGTCTAACTACAACACACTTCATGTAGGAACAATTTATTACAACAAGAACAAATAACTCGGAAGGCAGCACAAGACGTCACGTAGATAGCGACGGCGATGAACACGGAGCAGCTGAGGACAAGGTCTCGAGCGATGGTGCTTGGCGCTTAGCGACTTCCTGAACGACTATGACGCGACGAGGCACTCCGGCTGCTACCGACACTGACGGACGCCTTCATATGCGGCCTAGCGCTGGCAGGCTCCGCCCTGTGATCTCCTCTGGTTCTCATCTTAATGCGCGCGCCTTTTGGGCCATGGCGCCAACACCTTCAATTGACATTCTGATTATCCGAGTCAGTAAACTTAAAACAGCTCAGAGTAGGCAGATTATTCAAATAACATAAGTTTAGGACACACCGGGTTAATAAGTGGCTCATGCTCATTTGGCTGGAACCACCACTGCTTGTTGAATTTCTCGGTATTTTCCGTTATAAGCTCACAACGCCTTCTCTAGGCTCCCTACTTTGGTGGGATGGCCTTAGTATTCTATCTCACTAACACGTAGGACAGATACGAAGAAGGACAGCAAAACGGAATTAGGGATCAGTATTACGATGATAGAGAAGCGTGCATAATCGGGATCTGGTTGAGTTGAAACCTACATACAACGTACAAACGCAAGAATACAATTACGGACGAGGTTTCTCGCGATTTTGCGGCCACGCACACCGACCTAGAATGTATTTGTCGGCCTTTCAAGTAGTGGTAATGACATTTATGATATTTTATATGCAGAGAGAAGAAAGTGAAGTTTTTTCACCTTTTATTTTCAACCTAAAAATCCTACTATATATATATATATATATATATATATATATATATATATGTATATGCGAGAACCGACGTTTGTCTGTCTGTCTGTGTGTTTGTTTGTTTGCATAGGAGTGCAAGAGGGGTGTGTTGTGGGAAGTGTGGGGATGGGGGTGGGGGGGGGGGGGGCTGTAGTTGTGCAACTTGCCTAACAACTCAGTAGACCTGCCGACCTCGACCAAACACGCCTGGAGATGCTGTGCTGGAGGAGTGTTGGGGAAAGTGTGGAGATGGAGTGGGAGGTTGTAGTATCTGTGCTATACTAATAGCACAACGTATACTAATAGCACAGAATCGACCGAGAGGCCGCTGAACGGCTAGTGATATAATATATGTGACATCTCGGTTGCTTCTGGATCCTTCAGTCACCTGATATTCGCCAATCCACGGCGTTGTTGCATATGATGTTAGTCAGACGGCAGAGACATTGATCATGTTCGCCGCGTTTGGCCCCTGAATGACCGCTCGTCCGAAATCGGAAGGGGTGCCAGTCGAAATTCGCTGGACATTTTTAAATATTAGAAAAAGAAGATAAATATTCTAGAGCCTATGAAGACTCCCCCGTACTTTTTTACTTTGTGAGTTTAATAGCGAATTACTTTTGTAACGCACCTTCAAGGTCTGGCAGCAAGATTCTCGTCTTTTCTATGTGAAAGCATGAACAGCTTGTGCTTTGAATAACCACGACCATTTCACTCTTATGTGTTTTAGACCTTTCCACGAGGAAAATCGTTAAAGGAAACGCAAAAAACTTTATTAACCCAAATACTGCAATCCTATAACATGTAGTCAAGTGTGATTGCAGCCAACAGTATTGTAGTACTGTTCTTCTATTTTATAACGATTGCAGTAAGAAAATGCTGAAAATGCATGAATTATTTCGAGTCTCATGGCGTATTATGGAAGGTAAATAAGTTGTAGTTTCGAAATTAATCGTTTTTAAATGCTACTGCAGGGCATGCAGAGTGCAGGTGGAAGAGTGGCCGGAATTAGTTTGCGGTTCGTATCTGCATGACGCGTATGGCGCATTCCGACAAAGGATTAAGGCCGATGTTGACCATCTTATTCAAGAAATACTACTGTGGTAAAAAAAACAGATTAAAGTTCGATTCGCAGTTGTAGTCTATGGGTGATATCGCAACGTCGAAAATATTCTTTTTGTTTTCCATCAAAGGACGAGGAAATTGTGCTGGAATACCAGCACTCCAATTGAAGTACGGACCTAACATCTGCCGACAGGGTAAAACCTCTAGCTGATCGTCATGTCGCTCCATTTTTCAACGAGTTCCCCAGAATGCCTGTGCAATAGAGGAGGTGTTCAAATAGGGTGTGAGATCTGTTGGGTTATATTATTAGCACTCAAATATAATAGCGATCAGCAGCAGGTTTTTACAGCGCCTTTATGTTTAAAAATGATTCATAAATAGAACTAACGGCCTTCGCGCACTTTTGCGGCTACGCGGCAGCCTTATCTATACCTATCAGTATCCATAAGTATAGGGCAGAGACGAAGAGCTAGCAGCTGATGTGCCGCCAACGCAGCAACGGCAATAATTATTCAAGGCATTATTGCCGCTGCCGTAAATTTCTTTCTGGGCTCTAGCTGATCGTGGCGGGATCTAGAATAGAACTCATAATGAGGCAGTTTTACTGCCTGTTGCAAGCCGCGTTGCCGCAAAAGTGTGCGGAGGCTTTACACTCGAGGCGCGCTGTCATAAAAGGTTTTGGTACGGAATAATTCATCGCAAACCGTAGCAACAACTCCTCTTTTTATGATTTTTAAGAAAAGTTAACCACCGTTCGATGTATATACTTCTTTTGGACATTCACATTTCTAATGTGTGATCACCTTTATTAACACGTTGACGACACTGTCGCGCAATGGTGCGCGACAGCCTGTCTGTCCCGTGGGACAATGTCGCGCAATGGTGCGCGACGGCTATTATTTTAACAAGAAGATTTTCGGCCCATCCAAACTTCGTCCAAATACCTTATTCAGGATGCTGAACACGATGCCGATGCCCATTTCGACAATTACGGCCGATTTCTATCTTAATCGGTAGTCGTATCAGCACCACCGACTTCCCCAAACTCTGTGTAGGAGTTATGTGAGAAGATTGAAACAAATCTTACCTCTGCTGTTTAAAAATGCCTCCACTTTTGTATTAACCTGCTATTATTGCTTTTCTCCTTAGCAGCCTTATTCGTTCCCTTTTTCCCTTTGAATTCTCCCTACTTTCTCTGCTTTGATAAGACAGTTGAAAGGTAATTGGTGAAGATTGAAAGGAATTTTCTAGAGTAGCTGTCGAAAAGTAACATCATGAGCGTTCCGAATCCCGATATCGAGGAACTCAACGAATGCTTCGAGGATTTACTGCTTGACAGCGACGTTGAAGCAGGCGATGGCGTGGATGACGACGTGGCCAGGGTATGTGATGGTATGCGTTGGTGAGCGTACCCATACCTATCGCAACATATCCTAGCTAGTTGGCTGAAATTTTAAAAACGGACGTCCGATTCTTCATGAGCACCAAAATAACCTCCTAGACGAAGTTTTGTTTACATCGGACCCAATCCTTCCGTCTCTTTTATATCCTGATAAGACCACCCTAGTTAACGACGTGGGGGGGGGGGGGGGGGTAACCGGCCGTGACTATTAAGAGGAACATTAGCATCGTGTTTGGCATCCCAAATTTATTCTTAGACGAAGTTTGGATCACGATATGTCGTGTCTCGTTTGTGCGGCGCGCTTCGTCCCACGGGCCAGACACGCGAAAATCGCTCTCGTCGTCAACGTGTTAACGCACTCGGTTTTGTCGTAGGTGGCTCAAAACTGAATGAGAATCGTTGAAATCAATCGAGTTCGCAAAGGCATTTGCACTGTTCTTGTATCTTCACGAACCTTACAGGAATCAGCAAGGGAATTTGGACCAACTCAACACAAGAGGACTTTTTCCAGGACCTTGGAGAAACTGTTCAGTGTTGCGCGTGATGTGACTGTATTGTATCGTGAAGAAACCCGCTTATGCTTTACTAACATCACCTGTGACAGAAATGGAAAACATATGAAGGACCGAGAAATTCCTTTTCAGCGTTTGTGTCCTTTAACGTAGGAGTCCTCATTCCTGACGAATTTCCAGAGCGCGATGCTCTCAAGCGTAAAATGTGGTTAAATAAATTGCTTATTTCAGGTTACTGTTGCACTGATTTACATTCAATTACTTTGTGTGACGCAAATCGATGGTTTACCGCAGTGAAATACCGATGAGGCGAGCAGTGCTGGCCTGAGAAAGCTATATCCTTTTGCGCACTGATCGTCGACAAGCGCGCTTCCGCGCTCTCGGCAGTCCATCCATTTCATTCGTCTTCTCTGCGCTTCCACTAGCAGGCGGTTGTTTCGTCGGGGGCCGTAAGCCGACGGGGCTCGAAGCTCCAACCTTGTGAGCTGTGTTCTAACGGTCGGAAATGCCGGAGAGAGCGATCTCATCTATCCTCAGTCAATTCACCGGAATGTTATTGTATTATCCATATTCCTATAGTGCTAATTATCTGTTAAATATATTGTCTTCGGCAGCGGAACAATCAGTGAGTCATATTAAGTACTGCTAGGTTTTGAGACAATTCATGTTTCTTCTCGGCTGTGTTGTATCCGGTGTGGATTACATGTCGTTTCCATGCTGGCTAAACAACGTACCCAGGCCGTACCTGGGGTGGGTTCTCGTAGCCCCTCTTCAGGCCCACAGAGAGGCGATGGAGGCTGAGGCTTCCATAACATCTCTGTCCCTTATCCCGAAGTCGGGTTCCCCTATTCATAGTCGGGTTGGGCAATGGAGCGGGTTGCAGGCCAGGTGCATGTAAGTCAGCAGGGCACTAAGGCTACCGAGTTTGCGACATTTTATATTTCTATATTACTTTTGCACTTTTTATTTGCATTACCTAAACCAACGTCCACAGAATCGCTCACCTCGCTCATGACCCGTACTTTGTCCAAAGCTGCCAATAAGAAAAAATAATAGTAACAACAATGACATCTCCGACCTGAAATTATCATTCGTTTGACCCTAGGACTTTAAGAAATCTTTAACGAGCAAAAAAGAAAGAAATCGAATCGATGGCATTTGACAGAATAATAAAGCGAGCATTACGTGGAAACGTCCGAAGAAAAAGTACAGCTACTACATTGTTTCATCACTACATTATAAAAAGTTCGGACGAAATAAAGATCGTTTTTACTTCGGAGTACTCGTCTTGTTTATTTCTTTGGGAACGAAAAAGGGAGTAGATTAAAAGCTTTGGTGCGCTAAGAAGTTTATTTGGCTCTGTCAGTGTCGACTGTCAACTCCCGCATTCAATTTGAGATGCACCATTCGCTTACATGCTTTCCACCTCCAATCAGAAACAAATACAACCGGTATTGTAAGTGCCGAAAGTACATCATTGCCGGCGCGAAACCCTAGATTTAGGGCCTATAAAGTTTTTTGGAGCCTATAAAGTCGTTGAGATCGGCCTATTTATTGATGCAGTAGTCCTCCAACCTTTTTTGAATGCACCCCATCTCAAGGAATGGACAGTATTTCTGATTGAGAGTTATATTTCTAACCACGTGTTACGGTGTGGAGTTCTTCAAGGTAGCCGGCGGTTGCTCCACAAAGTCGTCTTGCTTCCGGTTTTTTTTTCAGCCCGAGATTTTGCTGATTTAGAATGCGGCGCATAGCGTATTACGAAAAGGTTGACGCAAGATAGTTTTTGTTTAGCTCATCTCATTTTTTCTCTGTCTCTCGGGAATTCAAAACTGGTTTTGCAATTCAGCACTGCTGCTACTCTTCACTAAGAAAGATGGAACCATGTGATTAATAAGCGAGGTTGTAAGAGTTCAAGAAGTAGCAAACAAAAAATACAATGGGAAACTAGTAGTTCGAAGCATTGTGAAGGTATTTCGAAGGTATGTCGGTGTGGGCAGCCTTTTCACTCTGGTTTGTTGCCATCTTTCGGCGAGTGGTTAAACGGATCGAATAATGGATGTCAAAGAAGTTATAGTTACTCACAGTTGCCTTGATTCCAGGTAAGAAACTCAGTGTTTTAAAGAGAATTACTTTTCCTGTGTATCGCCTTATGTCCCGTTGATCATTGAGATGACCGATCAGCGCCAGCAGCGTCTCCATCCGTCCCTTTCGCATCCAAGAGTGCTCCAATAGATTCTCCTCGCTCAAAGGACACGAGTATCTTCTTTTCAGGACTTTCACGAAGAAAACCGACCAAAGCCTTAATGGGCGTCCTGGGACCAGATTTAACAACGATTTACAACATTTTAACGGAGAAAATTCTGCCGAAATCCCTGATGGCGCGGCTTAAAAAGCGATATGGTGAAACATCTCACCATATTGCTTGTTGGTGTTGATAATCGTTCATCAACAAGCGATATGGTGAAACAATCATATCGCTTGTTGACAAGCCGCGCAATCAGGATTTTCGGCTGTATTTTCTCTGTTAAGTTACTGTAAGTCGTTGATGAATCCGGCTTCTGGTGTTCTCTGGGCGTACAACGGAGTCAAGACGGTGACGGCTGTCGTCTAGCGGGTGTCCGCGAAGGCATTACTAGGCCGGCCCACCTAATTTTCAACGGCTAGGCTCATGCGATAGGGTTTCTGATCCCTGTTGTCTGTTTTTTCCAGTGTACTTTTATTGTAAATCTAAAGCGGTTTGCAAAAATATAATGCCAGTGCCTGGTATTTAACCGTTTCCATACACCTACGGGTCACTATCAGTAAAATAACAGCGAACAGTTCAAGAGGAAAAGAACTATCATCATGGTGGCAGAAAAGAAGAGAAGAAGAGAGGAAAAGAGAGGTGAAGAAATGATCATAAGGAATCAATAACCAACCAAGACGTAACTAATCATAGGCAGATATCGAAAGTTTCGTAAAGTAGGCCATGCTTATCTAATAGCATGGATAAGCTTCCATCAGCCCAACATCACTCGGATGAGTCTTTCAGGCCTATATGCATTGTTCAACTTTTTCGGAATTTGTATGCGAATCGATAAAGCTCTAGCTGATGAACTCAAATATATGTCTCTTTTCGAACTATGCAATTTTAAAAGAGTTGTTTGAGTGTTAAAAACTGGGCTTTTCGGCATAAAAATGCGCCGCTTTTTCGCTTTTGCTTGTTGGTCGGAACAGCAGTCTAGTAAATTCCGATAGTCTAGTAAATTGAAGGGTTTTGATGGTTCTGTAAATCAGACTAATCTTAAAGTGCATCATAGAACTCGCAGAGCAGATTAGAAACTTCACCACACTAAAAATGCGGCAAAGAAAGACAGATCCGTTATGCGGCTCTACTGATTTTGCGTGAATGATGACCCAGAAAACAAAAAAATATGGATAGTTAACTAACCACATTAACAATTATAGCAGGAACAACATTGTGCCTTATGTGCGCCACTGATTCATACAACACTAAATATTATTAAATTCACATCGCCTAAGGTAGTTTCATGAAGATGTTTTTGAAGTGGTACCTGGAATTAATGTAGTAGCAATAGTCGAAGCACCGACGCGTTGTGTAGCATTGGTCAATGGTCTTGCATCACGTGTTGAAGTACTCTCCTTCTCTGACGTTTGTGATGAAACACTTTTTGTTGTTAGGCTTGATGCTGTATACTGAGTGGTCGTATTCGCTGCTTCCGAACGGCCGCCGAAGTGAAGGTCTGGGTGCAGCTTCTTGAAGTAATCAGCTGCTAATTTGTCAGCTTTATCTAGAGCTAAACAAGAACGCTTGAATGGAAGAATTATTAAAAATGCACTGGGAAGCAGAAGTACGGATACACTTGTCTATTATAACATAATTGAACATGGCAGAACATAACGATTAGGTGCTATTTAATAGCGGCGGTGCATGTCAGTTAGTTGCTCTTTTGAGGCTTAAAATATATTGAGTTGGTAATTATATTCTTTCGGTAAGTATAGACACCGCCATTTTAGCTGACCTAACATGTCCATAATCACTATAATGATGCCCAAGGGAAAGCATTTAAAAAATTAAATTAAAATACTTGGAGAGGCAGTGAATAAAGGACCGCATTAATCAATTCCTGCGAGAGATGCGCTACTTATTCTACAGTGCGCATCAAATTTATAAGGCCACCCATAAATTTGTAAATTTTGGTTTTTTTAACATTTTGCGGTATGGGGCTGCTTTCTCTAAACTCGTCGTAATAGAAAACCATACTTAAAAATGAATAAGAGACGTTTCTCGAACACAAAACTTTTTAACAAGAAATGGTTGGTTCTTCACTGCATCACATTTATAAGCTCAGTAACGATGCTGGCTTTTTATAAACGCAGTTATGTCACCTGGTCAAACCAAAACTACTCACTTCACTTTGCTATTATCTACTATCGCAATGCCATACTAAGCCCGGCTGAAACAAGCGTAAGTTCGAGGTCTACATCAGGCTGGACACTCCACTCATCAAATAGGTGCTCCACATCGTCGCACCAAATGCGCTTTGTTCAACTACTTAAAATATCCTGTTTACCACCAGGGTCTGGAAGACCTAATGAGCTCTCTGAGCCAGGTGATCGACAAATTCAGCTACAGGCGGACTTATCGTAGGGTGCATTGCGGATGGTCATCTGGAGGGCAGTCAAAGGGAGCGGCAACATAGTCCGTGAGTCGACTAGGTAGGCTCCGGGACCGACTGATCGTCACAGGGCCGAACGTGTTCAATTTGCTCGAAGAAATATCACAACTGGTTGGAACATGGTAAGCCATTTTCACTCCGAAATGCTTCCCATTTAACAGAGTCCGGTGCTTTCAGATAGTCTTCTTCGACAAGAAGAAAATGAATTGATGTTCCTGGTGAGTTACTCTGCTACTGACGAGATCTGCGGAAGAACCCTTTCGTCTTCAGCAGACGAACCTTCGACGGTAGTTCACAGATGGTCTGAGGACCCTTGTGTAGTCTTGGTGTTCTTAGGCTTGCATTTACCACAGAGTCCAATATACTCACAAGACCACTAGAAAAATTCCTCGAAATTGTCTGCTACCGTTTCTTCGCGAACGTCGTATGTCCCGGCAAGCACCAGCTGCTGCTACTTTTTATGAGCTTCGAGCTCGCGACACCTCAGACGGGCAAACAAATAGAGCATTCACCGTTTGCCTACAGTGTCTTCTTCGTTGAAAACAGAACGTAAGCAACGTCTCTTATGTAGAAGGACCGCCTCGCGGTCTTCTCTGCTCCTGTGGCCTGCATTTAGCTGTAGAAGTACAAATAAACGGATTATTGAATAATTCTAAGTAGGAGGCAACATAAGTCCACATATCGTACACAGTAGTTCACTTTTATGAAGGATAACGCTTCTGTAGTTGCAGGTATTTTCAAACATCCTCTGAGTGGATTCCAAGAATATTCGCCTGCTAGACTGACTATTTTGTTCACCGGATCTGAGAGCGTTTGAGAATCTGAGTAATTATTGTAAGTCGAATGTATGGCAACAGAAGGCAATTAAACAGCGTCGAGAAACTACGGAGAGCGATCGTGGCAGCGTGGGTCAATTTTGGTATTAGTATCCTGAAGAACTCGGCAGAAAGTATGTCAGACAGTTTTCGAAGTTGATTCTAACCACGGTGGACCAATTAATTTTTAATTATATATTGTTAATTATTGATTGCAATAAATGGAAGTGTCTGGAGTGGCCCTATAATTTTGATACGCGCTGTATTTCTATGGGATATTATGAAACCAATATGAATGCGTATGTGGCAGATTCCATAGTGTGCGGTTAAGAAAACAATTCAGTGCTTTCTTAGCTTCTTAGCTCCTCGTGGGTCGATCGAGGTTTTATGGTAGACCATTAGTGCGCCCTACCCAGCCAAACGCCTCAACCACTCTAGCGGTTCGGACATGGTTAAGGAAAACCTACAAACATGTCACCTAACGAATGAACTGGTAAAGAACAACTCAGAATAAAAAGGGATAAACTTACGATATTCACCCAGATTTATCTAGCACTATGCTACGGTAGGTAGTGCATACGCGACTTATCGCAAACCGTATATTGTTTGCAAAGATAACGGTCTGCTCATCATCTTAAGCGGCTTTCACACTGCCGTTGCTGCTGTTGCAGCAACAAGCAACGAAAAAGGGGTGAGGTTCGATGCTTGCTGCATCCGAAACGCGTTAGATAAGATAATGAGATAAGACTTGTGATATGCCTCCGTTGACGAGCATCAGCAACAAGAAATGATGGCGATCATTCCTTGTTGCTGATGCCGCGCAACCGCTACGCAACCCATCCCGATGTTGCTGATGCGGGGTTGTGGCAACAGCAGTGTGAAAGCCCCATCTTGCTGTTGTTGCTCCTCTGCGCCTCTGCGGTATGCTTCATCATTACGGTATACAGCAGCAACGGGAGTGTGAAAGCCGCTTTAGCATTCGGCAACTCGCAGTTTGGCACAGACGGCAAGAAGTCATTTGGGATCTATCCTAGTCCGGGAGGGGGCCACATAACTAAAAAGTATTATATGTGACAAATTCACTCAAGACTTACACAGCGGCTCCTACAGAACAACACAGGACCTAAACATGAAAAAGTCACAAAGAAAAAACGAAAAAAGTGCATTTGTTACGGCTGTAAGAAGGCAAAGTTGTGTGCCCTCCTCACCATGTTAGATCCTGCTTATAACATGTCAAGTGACGGTCAGCACGTGGCATGACTCTATTCCGTCGCTCTTTGCCCGCCGAGACGGTTGAAAACCGAGGCGATTTTTTATTTTTTTTTTGTTTGTTCGTCCGTTTTTTGTTTCTTTTAGGTCAGGTTTCGTTCTCTAGGAGCCACTCGGTAAGTATTAATTCATTTTGTTGTCTAGTTTTTAGTTATGTGGCCCCCCCCGGACTAGGATAGATCCGTCATTTGTAATTGATGGAGATTCTTAGCGGTTTCTCATTCTTGGTTCTCTTTCAAATGTTTGCCGTAAATTGAAGAAGGAATGACCACCATAAATTTCCATCAGTTACAAATATCTTTTTGCCACTTCTGCCAAATTACAAGCTGTACAATGCGGGGAGGACGAGGAGACCGTTATCTTTGCGAACGATATGTGATCTATGGTAAGTGTCGTACGTCCTACAGGGTGCGTAAAAAGTATTGACCCTCCTTTTTGTTTTAGCTCCAGCTTTCTCACTCTACTTTTCAAGGTTTTTGAGTGCGATTTTTATTGTCTGGAATTTGTTCAAAAAGCAGTCTCAAAAAGAATGACGAAACACGATACCCTCGTGGTTACGGTGGCCCTTTCTTGGCAATTACCAAAGTAATGAATACTTCATTCACAAGCACTGTTCAAAACAGTCGGTGAGGAAAAGCTCAATGACCTAAAAGTAAACTACGGGTCTGTCATAACAGGTAGTGTTTACCATATTTTCAAGCACGGTACTTTTTACGCACCCTGTGCCTACTATATTAGAGTACTAGATCACTCCTCGGTGGATAGTATTTTTAGTTTATGGTGCAGAAGCCATCACACAACCTCCTCCGATGCGCGCTACCGCGCATCCGAAATTTACTTAGGTATAATATTAGACTGTTATTTTGACTGTAGAGAACAGCATTGCGTTCTACAATAGCGAAGAGCGGTTTCTCCAATAACTACCTCTTCGCACTCTCCCAGCGCCTACACGTCTGAGACCTCCAATAATTTCCAACACTTTTCTTTCGCGCTGTGTTTTAGAACCTTCTAAACCCAATCCACGGCCTTCCCCATAAAAGAACAAGACTTTCTTAGAAAACTTATCAAAAAATTTAAACCTTAACGCGCACTAAGTTAAGCTTAGTGAACGACCGACTCAATTTCAAACATGTTCCGTTTCACTCAAAGAGTGTCGAGTTTGGTCTGAAAGGACTCCAGTTTAACACGAAAATAGTCCACATAATAAGGAGTAAAAGGTGCCCAAAAATAACTAGGTAATAAGAAAATAAGCAACACACCTTTCAACTTCCTCTGAAGGCACTTTGTGCTGTTGAGTTCGTGGCTGTAGTCATCTGACCGTTTCCAGAGCTCCTAGTCATAACACAGTGAGACTATACCTTGCTATGGCAATAGCTGTCCAATCCTACCATCATTGTATTATAACGAGATGAACAATATTCCTCATGGCAAACGCACATTATATCTGTGTTATTTTTTAACCAACAGAATTCTTCCCCAGTCTTTCCCATAGAAATACTCTGTAAAAGCTTTTGATACTGAAAAAGCTCTTTAAAAGTTAAAAAAATCGCTGGAATCAAGCTTTGAACTCTGCATGGTAAGTGTTTCAACTGCACCCATCACTTTCAAACAAGATGTACGCCATTCAAGATGTCCTTCAATACAATTAGCTATATGCGAATTCTAGCTGCTGCAACCACGATTTGCCCAATGTTGGGGTAACGGATTGCAAGTGGAAGGTTGAAGGTTCAGTTTTCCGCCGTATTTGTCTGCCTTTGCTTCCAGTATTAGTGATATATCTACTTTCAAAGTTGTCTGAGATTACGTAGTTGCAAAAAGAATATTTTCGACAGTTGTGAAGATTACGTGAAGAGTGGGAAACAAAAATGCTGGTCAATTTCAACTGCTACGAACAATGGAAAAACGTTGTTTATATATGTAATGAAAGAGTGGTCGTATTGTGGGTATGAGGAATACACTGTCTGGCCAGTTCTTTACAGTTGCGCTGCCAAAAAGATTCTTTCATATTCAGGAGCGGCAGTCGAACGTCCTGCACAAGCGAACGAAAAAACTTGCGGTAAGGTCCTACTAAGCATATGTGTCTTGCTCTTTCCCAACTGATCGGCCCAAGCGCTCCACCTTCTCACTCCTTCAATCGACCTGGGGCAGAGAGCTAATGACGTCAGCAGTCGATCAGCGCTAGCCGCCATTTCCGATTTTCGCAACCTGGATGGGTCGTCCCTACGATGCCGCGGCGAGACTAGCAACCCTCATATTCCCACCATGCCAGTTGATAACGGTGAGGAATCGGCCCTGCCACTAACAGGTACTCCTTATTAACGGGTAGCGGAAAAGGCCAGTGAGAACTGCATTCACCACCGCAGCCTTTTCTTGAGATCCAGGGCGCTTCCCCATTTGTACTTTCCTGTCCTTATTCTCTTTCTGGTATTCTCTGCTCATTACGTTTTGCAATAAACCTCATGGAATTGCCATTCCTCCACCGGAGGAATCGGGTGAGTCCATTGCCTTTTTTGGCCTCCACACTGACGGCGGTCGTCACGTAATGCGAAGAGCGTTCCTTACACCGCCCTAAGGCCTTTGGTATACTCCCGCCTCGCTCCAGTGACGGGCGCGGGGCAATTGTCAACCGCGCCTTCGCTGCAGTGGCGGACGGAGCAGAGGGGCGCGGATGTCAGTTGACGCGCCATCGCTCCCGCGATGCGTCGCAGAGGGGAGTTATACCTCCGCGTCGCGGGAGTGAAGCATACTCCCAGGCGACGGGCAGCGATGCTCGCGGAGGAGGAGTGATTGTCGTGCCCTATTCTATGCACTTCCTCACTTATTTCGACACTTCCTTAGTTCGTGACCATACCACAGCAATTTCAAGATACGTCTGGTGATGTTGGGTGGTCATGGTATGTCTTTGTTGTTTTCCTCGTCGAGGTTTTCGTCGTGGCTAGACTCATTTCGATTATTTTTCGACAGCTTGAACGACTAGTTTTTTGAGGAGATATTTTTCTAGGCCAGGCCCTTTTTCCCATTTTTGTGCCGATCTTCGCATTTTTTTCCCTGTGAGCTTCCTCGCCGGCACCGATTCCAGCATTTCTGTGCCGGATAAGTCACAGGGAGGCTCTACTGAGACGTTCGGCACAGAAATGTGCCAATTGAACGGCTAGTTTTTTGAGGACCCTCTCGTGTCGTGCCGAGCACAGAAACGTGGGATTTCGTGCCTGTAGGTGGAATGAGAAACGAAGGAATGCATGAGTTGACACAGGCATGGCGGAAACCCCCTAGCTAAACATGACATCGACGAAATACCGTTGAAAACCACAATTCTACAAGGGTTTACGGATCAGATGGGTATAAAACAGGAAAAACGCAAAATCACGTACGTAACGATCGTCAAAACAAGGAATTCAAGAAAAAATGCACCGAATCAGCTGATTCGCTAAAATTCTGCAAAAGTCTCCGTCTGCAGAGCTGCGTGAACTATGTCAGCCTCAGCGATGGCGACGGCTCGCAACGCGCATCGCGAGCCGTCGCGTCGCTGTGCACTCCTGCGTCGCTGCAGCGGACGGGAGTATACCATACTCCTAAGGGATCGTTAGAGGCCCGGGCACACTTCTGCAAGACCGCGGCGAATGGTTTGAACCATTCCAGCCTGCGGCAGTCAGCGCGGCATCGCCGGCGATAGCCAATGCGATAGCCGCAAAAGGGTGCATGCCCCCCCCCCCCTCTGCGGCACGTGTCGCTATGTCGCGCCGCGCCCGTCGCAGCCCTATCCTTCATCATGGCCGTGCCGCGCTGTCGCAGAAGTGTGCATGGGCCTTTAAGTGTACACGCGACACTCGACGCGATGTAATGATAAGCTGCGTGCACACTTTGCAGCGGGAAGCGCGCGGAGCTCGTCTCCCCCCCCCCATTCCGCCGCGGCACGCACCGCAGCCACACGCAGCGCTGAGCCATTCCTCGCTGCCACTGCCGCTGCGGCCCCTGCCGGCAGCACTGCGGCAGCGAAAGTGTGCACACCCTCTCACTGTGGCCTCCTCTGCAGCAGTGCGACTTCGCCCCTTCACGCTATGCTTCAACGTGACCGCCGCACTGCCCCTACGAAGTGTGCAGGCGGCTACAGGCTCTCACATCGATCACATGACGCGCTAAATCGACATGGGTGCTTATCATTATATCGCGTGGTGCGTCGCGTGCATACTAAAACTCTCAAAGAAAGTGGTGGAGCAAGGAGCGTTCATCGTGTACGAGATCTCCGGATCCCCGCCATCACATAGAGGCATCACATTGCTAATCACCTCCCTTGACTTGGCAGCCTGAGCATACTTCATTCTTGAGAAAACAATCAGAATGTTGTGCATCATATTTGGAGGTAAAGACTTTTCAGCTGCAGCACTAATGCTTCTCGCCACATTACTCAGTACTGAGACGTCGTCCGCGTTTTTCGAAAAGTACATAAGGGAGCAATGCTAAATCGGTCCATCGTCCTCTTTTATAAACAGGACGATAGGCCGATTTTGCACATAATTTCAGATAGGCCTTTAATGTAACGACCGCCGACCCCTGATCGGAATCACCCATAATGTCTAGTTGTGGCGAAAATTTAAAGACTCCAGAGAGAAGAGCGACGTTCTCCTTCCCTCAACTGTCTTCATAACCGAAGCGACTGAAAAACGACTTCGGGTTTTACACGAGATTAAGCGCCAAAATCGCCTCCTATCAGCTTTTAGGCTTTTGGGCAACGTCGCGTCAATCAACAAATCCGAATCCACAAACTGCGACGCTGTTTTCGCGCGTTTCCACAAACTTGTCGAAGTAGGGCAGCACGGACAGGGCGGGAAGTCGGCGGCAGACGGGATTGTGTAGGAAGCGCACTCCCTTTCCTCCTTTCCCATGGACTTCCGAGGAGGCGATGAGGCAAGACGGAGGCTAGGACTCTGCCCGTAGGGGTTCGCCTCTGCCTGTGGGGCTACTTATCGCAGCAACCACAGTATCTACCTCTAGCGGTGGAAGTGCCATATACTTCCACAATACGTGCGCTACTCTTCTCGCTATGAATAGGAGAGTTTTATGGAACCGAATAGCTGGTTTGTTTCTCACGATTCCTCAATTTTTTGCAACACTTATGGAAAGCGCTTATATTCTCATTTGCGAATCGTAATAAAGTTTAATGTCAGATGAGCAACAGAAGCCCGCAATTAGCATTGGAAACTGATTGCGGCCATAGTGTAAGAAAAACCAGGCTGAAACGGAAAGCAACTAAAGGCAGTTCGCCAGACTATCACTAAAAACCGCAAACGCCGGCGCACAACAGAAACTCGAGCCTTCTCTGAACTTTTTCTGTTACGAAGTGCTGGGTTACACTGAAACACTACCTTTGCTAGGGACTACTACAAACTGCTACTGAACCTTATAGTCCTCGATTAGGTAGCTGTCGCGCCCTTTCGCGCCGCATGTGCTGCTTTGACGAAAAACACATCGTGCGTCCGGATTGGATGACTTCTAAATTTTTGGAGGATAAGCAAGCGAAACTTGTGTAGAACGTCTAGATGTCGTTTTTTGGCTATTTCTCTGTTATTAGAGCAACTCATAACCTTATCCTGAAGGAGTATTGCTGGCGCAACAAAGCATTATGTTCAAAAGACCCAACTAAAGCGGCTGGTCAAACGCCTAGACGTTAGTTTTTTGCTCACCGTAGGTGCAATTTAAGGTCTGTCCTTAGGTTGAAACGAAATATTGGCTTTCACATTTGGCTTCTCTGTTCTATGTTTTATATCTCTTGAGTCTATTCATATTGTTGTTGAATGATGAAATAAAAAAATGTGTTTACAAGGCGGCATCGGATTATCACTACTTTCTTTCATGTTCTAACATATTTCTGCAATTTTTCTTTAAAATATCACTCCGCTACTACTGGTTTTATGTTTTCATGACGTGATGCCTTTTTTGTTACTAAGCAAGGTGATTTATTATTTAGAAATCCCCCTTCGATGTTATTTATTTTTTAGCAATTGTACAGGCACATAAATGTTTCAACTCTCTTCATACGTGAGCATCCACAAGCGCTGCTACTACTGCATGTCTTTGACATGTTTTGTATCTCCAAAAATACTATTTAATATGTATTAACAGAATGAAGAAAATAGTTTGAGGGAATAGTTCACCTAATAAGATGAAACAAAACTCACCACCATCTTTTTATTGACTGTGTCAAAGCAAGGAATTATTCCGTCACGAAGCATTTTGCCTTTGTAAGTATCTGAATCGCTGAGATTTTTTTTTTCTAAATACATTCATTCAGTAGTTTCGGATACGTGTGAAACGTGTGAAAATGCAACTGATGCAAGTGTTGAAGCACTTGGCAGTATATGTATCTTGAGCAGATTTGTGGCCGACGAAAGCTGCACCATGGAAGCGGGTTGGTGCAAGTTGGGCGTGCCCGATATGCCATCACACTCAAGTTCATTCTTCTCCCCAACTGGTGCGTCAGCCAGTCAGCCTGGTGGATAACGTAGTCATCTCATGAGCTGAGGTACCGCGACTTGGCAGGTGAAGACGATTGGTTTGGGGAACTTTCAAAAGCGTCGAAGAGGTGGTGAAGAAGACGAAGAATGTCCTTCTTCGTGCCCATCTATTCGTCTCAACTATTTTTCCCGCACTACCGTGCGTGTTTGAGGCACCGCACACTCTTGCGGCGACGCCGCGGTCATATCTTTAACCACAGAGCAGGAACGTAGAGCTTCACGTCGGCGGAGAGCGGTTCCGTGCCTCTCCGCCACGGCAAAAATGGTCCACACTATTATTGCCGCTGTGGCCTGCATAGTATGTATATCTGCGATCTACCTTCTCACGGCAGGAATCTAGAATGGAAACAGACGCGTCCTTTAAGCACTGCGCTTGATACCGATCAGCTGAAACCCGCAGCTGAGTCAATTTTCAAATTTCCCGCAGCTACATAAAGTAGGTCTCGACTGGGAAGAGATCGGTGCCTTTCCCGCTTTCCGCTGGCAGGGAGCGAGTGTGAATGAGCGTGTGAAGTGTGAACGAATGCAAAATTGGGAGGAGCGGCGCAACTTCAACACTCCGCCCCACATTTGCCGCGTGTTGCCTCGCCGCAAAAGTATGCGGAGGTCTCTAGGCATATGTTATACTTCTGCATCTCTTCAGCGTCTCTGCCTGCGATAGTGCTGAGAGTCTGTTACGCAGTGCGAGGCAACCCGCGCAACACTCCTCCAGGACTCCAACGCGACGTCGACTCCAACGCGACGTCGCGCGCTAGCCGCGTGCGCTCGGTGACGCATGGTTACCCGCGGAGCACGAAAGGTTCTCAGTGTTTAAGCTTCCAGGCCACATTTCTAGCAAAGAACTTAAGATCCCGCAGAATGTGGTAAGCAACAGTCTGCAGTAGGACAGTTGATCCGAGAATGGGTGATAGTGACCTTTTCCGAAGTATAACCATAATCACGGGTAAAAATTGACCGAAGAAGTTGTAGATGGCAAATACTGACGCTAGAAACCATCTACATGACCAAGATTCCTGTATAGACTGTCGCTGATCGTCCTATTGAAACAACATTCATACACCATCTCCAAGAAGCGTCGAAATAAGGCAAAGCCGTGCCGCATGTCCCTGTAGGAAGCGTTTCTAGCCGTCGGAAGCATCGGACCGCGACAACTCGTCCAATTTCGTCGCGCACCGGGCGCGGCGTTGAAGTTATGTCTGTCCGCGTCGCAACACATTTGCACGTGGATCGTTGACAGGGGACCGCTGGCCAAACAGCGTTAAGGCCCATGCACACTTCTGCGACAGCGCAGCGCGGCCATGATGAAGCATAGGGCCGCGACGGCCGCGGCGCGACACTGCGACACGTGCCGCAGGGTGGGGGCATACACACTCTTGCGGCTGTCGCGGCAGCTACCGCATGCGACGCCGCGCTGAGTGCCGCAGGCTGGAATGGTTCAAATCATTCCTGGCGGCGCGGCATACACGGGCACGTCGCCCCCGTTGCCTATAACGACTCTAAAGGCCCCACAGACTTCTGCGGCGCCGCTGGAGGCGAGCTCTGCGTCTCTGCCCTATGGTTAAGCATAGGGCAGCGGCGCCGCCGAGCGGCGCCGCAGAAGTCTGTGGCGGCCTTAACGCGACCGCGCCGCGACCGTAGGATTTCGCGGAGGTAGCCGTCGCTCCACTTGCCGCGCCGCGGTGTCGCAGAAGTGTGCATGGGCCTTTAGTGGGCTCGCGTCGGCTGCGCTTACTCACTCGCCATTATACATTGGCTCCGGATAAATCATTTTCGGATATCCCATTCGGATAACCCGATCCGAATCATCCAAAATTCCGGTGCCGGCGAAATTGCCATTATCTGAATCACCCAATTATCCAAAGATTTCCGATCGGATCCAATGTATACTCGCCATGCAGGGGCTCTCGCGCTGTCGGGGACAGGTTGTTGGCGACGGGTCGCGGAAGTACAACATATGCCTTATTCTTATGCAGAACTGTGTTGCAGCATTTATAAGGAAGGGTTTCAATATCGCATAGAACTTTGAAAGGAGAGCTAGGTAGGTGAATGGAGCCTGAGATATTGATTGCAAAAATATTATAGGTTGAAATGGCCAAATGCTCCTCATGAACAAGTTTTCACCCATTGTGAGTGTCGCATTCCTTTGTTGCGTAAAAATTTAAACTTAACATAACGCAGGTGCCAAATGACGGATTAGCACATCAAATAGCTCCCAATCACATATTTTAGCGAAATTAGTGATTCTGCTCTCGTCACCGTTACTCACCCATGCATAATTTAACCTACTGCAATCAGCTAAGATCGCAAATAATGGTTTCGTTATTAGCAGCACACGTAACCCTTACACACAAAATCTCATGCTCTATAAGCCATACAAGACAGATGGAAGAGTGTTGTAGGCAACAAGATTGTTGTTGTTGTTGCCTACAACACTCTTCCATCTTATGAAAACGCATATGCCCTACCCATTTACTATGACTGTCGAGGTCGATGAAAGCTGCTAGTGGTAAGGATGTGGGTATTAGAGAATAATAATTACAGAATGATGGCATCATGATCACCGATTTGCCTGAACATTGAATTAGGTTATTCGGAAAAGTTCCCAAACAATGGGGATTTTTTTCAAGGTTTTATTGCTTTACTTGTACACAATTTCATTCTACAGTGAAATCACTTTTTTTAAGCGGCAATCTTCTCTTATCTGATGGGCAGATCACAAGTTTCATTCCTCTAGAATGAAGAAAGCTGTGACTCGAAAAACTGTGTCACCTCGGATTTCATTTGCGCCTGAACATTCAGGTGTCTATCTCTCAGATGTTGCTTAAGAGCCTGGAGGTGGTGTTCAGATGACGCATGTCTGGCGAATATGAAGAGTGGACTAGTATTTTCCACCCAAGCTCCTACAGCTTTGGCGAGACATCTTTGTGTCCATCATTTTCGTGAAAAAGGCAAACACCATTGCGTCATGGTCTTCCCACTGCCTGGCCTCACTCAACTTTTGCAGTTGGACAGAGTAGGTGGCAGCAGTCACCGTAGTGCCGGTCGCAAGGTATTCGACAGCATTACCTTCTTCTGATGGAGGTCGGACTTTGCTTCGGAGGTGGTCTCCTTGAGGGAGCCACTGGACCCTCCGGGTGTGATTGAACTATTAGGTTGTAACGAAATAAATGGCACTGAACCACTGTAAATTTAAACAGTTAATATCTCGGCTTGTGGGCAAGTTTATTAATCGAAGTAAAAACTTTCTGATTCTACACATCTTTGCCAACGTGACACAAGCTTTTTTATCCCAGTAGCGTAAAAATCAGAAGTTCTGGAATTGACGGAATCTTCGAAGGCACTTTCGGCATCCTGTTGGTATTTGAATATTTTCCCTACCAAGAAGTCGCCAAGATGCTTGAAGAACTGGTAGACTGTTGGGGAGAGGTAGGGAGAAAACGGAGGATGTGGTAGAGTTTCAATGCTCAGCTCATTCAATTTCTGCAACGTCATTCATGCTACATGGGGGCGAGCATTGTCGCGCAGAAGGAGAACTCGCCTTCGGTTTACCAAGGCCGGCCGGATATCCTTCAACTTTTTCATCATTTCTTCAATTTCAATGCAGTACTTCTCTGCCGTGATGAATTCACCGGGAGGGAGGAAGCTGTGGTGAATAATTCCCAGCGAACACCACCATACTGTCACCATTACTTTCTTTTGGTGCAATGCCGGCTTCGCAAAAACCTTGGGGCTCTCATCGCTGTCCACCCACTGTGCCGATCGTCGCCTGTTGTCGTACATTATCCATTTCTCGTCACAGGTTACGATGCGATCAAGGAATGGGTCCGTTTCGTTCCGTAGAAGCAGTGCGGACGAGATCTCATATCGTCGGTTTCTTTGCTCCTCAGACAGCTCGTGAGGCACCCATCTTCCAGCTTTTTGGTCTTTCCAGTTTCCTTCAGATGCCGGGCAGCTGTGTTGTGACTGACGAAAAGAACCTTCGCTATCTCCCTGGTACCTTTGTGTGGATCTTCCTCTACCACATCTCTCAGCTTGTCCTCATCAACATCACTATGCCTCCCACGACCTTCATGTTCTTCCAAGCTCTCATCTCCATTCCGGAACTTCTGATACCAACGATACGCCGTCCGAATTGTGGAACATCCTTGACCGAATGCGGCGTTGACCTTCTCGTCCCCCTCCTTAGCTGTAGTGCCCAGCTTGAATTCATACAAGTAAATGCCTCGGATTACCCTTTTGTCCATCTGCAAAAAAGTCAATGAAACTCTAAAGTTTTCCCATTTTTACATAGAAAATTTGGTACTCACCGCTAGAGCAAAGTTTGCGCTTCTAAATGATATGCCACATGTTACGGTTTGTGCTTGACCAAACGAGTAAAGACGCGCCAAAAAATGGCGCGAGCCAGTGCCATTTAATTCGTTACAACCTAATAATATACGGAAAACTCCTTTCTTGGCTTACCAAATTTCAATTTCAACTCCACAGAAACAGCGTGGCCTTTTTCCAGGCGCTCTTACGTCGTCAAATTTAGCAGGCACCCTTTACGACTTTAGCCTAGCAATCAACCGTGTAAACCTGGTGGATGCTATATTTTTTCCAAACCTTTTGACAAGGTCTGTCATCTAAAGCTTTTAGTCATGTTAGAAATTCTTGACATTCAAGGAAATCTTCTAGGCTGGTTTGGATCTCATTAATCTAACAGAGGCATGACAGTTAGAGTCGTAATGAGCACCTCTAAGTAGTACACCTACTTAAGCGGTGTTCCTCGGGGAGGTGTCCTTTAGTCTCTCCTCTTTTTGATTTGCACCATCGGTCCCCCTCAGGTGCTCCAAACCTCCGTTGACGTTAAAGTAGAGTTGTACGCTGATGATGTAAAGACATATGCTATCTATGATACTAAAATTAGTTCTGAAGTTTGCGCAGCTCTTCAGAATTCCAATTTAATTCCAAATTTGGTAAACTGGGCTTTAGTTATGCGCATTCCAATTAATCTTGATAATTACGCTGTATTGCGCTTTGGAGATGCTGAAAAGCCGTTATATACTATCAACGGTACAACACTGAAGTCATGTAATTCAATCAAAGACCTTAATGTTGTCTTCGATAGAAACCCTAAGTTCTCCACTCATGTTGACAATTCTGTCAGGAAAGCCTACTCAAGCCTATTCACAATTCTTCAAAATCTGAAGTGCTCAGGTGAGAGAATACTTTTACGCCTCTATAAACTACACGTGCTGCCTCATCTTGAATACTGTTCACCGGTCTGGAGCCCACATTTAAGAAAGGACATTCAGAAAATTGAAAGAGTGCAGCAAGTATTCACTCAACTTCTCTGCAGATTAATTCCCACTTTGAGTAGGAGTGACATTCCCTGTTACCATCAGAGCTTTGTCAAATTTAGGCTTAAAACGCTATAAGAGAGGTGCGCAATCTTTGATTTAACGTTCTCGTTCCAAATTCCTCACCGGGAGCTGAAGCTATTACCAAGTAAGTAGTGGGTGTTCAGACCTTCCAGCACAACAGCAAGTGGGTTTAACATCCATTATTGAGGATTCATAGGAAAAGGTACATTTTGATGTTTAACAACGTTTTTAACAGGTGTGCAAGATTGTTCCAGTCACTCCCTCCTGAGATCCTCCAGTCAACGAATGACAGCGTTTTCAAGGGCAGACTGAATAAGCTTAACCTATTGTTGTGTACCTGCCTAGTATACAATTCTTCTGCTAGGGTCTCCTTCCTGCTGCCCGTCTGCTCCAAGAGCCACTTGATCCGAGAGGAGTAGAGAAGATTTATTAAGCGGAAACCGATATGGAGAACAATATCCACAACTAGGGAGTCGTGGACCCGACCCTAAGCATGCCAAGGCCTCCTGCTGCCGGCCTTTTATGCAGTCCGCTTCCCGCCTCGCCTGCTCGCGACCTACTTACTACTTAGCGGGAGACCACTTCCTGGGTGCCCAACTTGCCGAACACGGACTCAACCATCAGGTCAAACGTCTGGGTCTCTGCCACAACACTTACCTCAGTTGTTGTTTTGTTACCATCCTCATTAATTCGCTTTTAGGTACAGTAATCTTATTGCCCACACAAAGTACTCTACAAGCACAACGATCTACAAGACTCTTGTGTTGCTGATTCTTTGCTCCTCTTTGCTAATTTATTTCTTCAGTAGTTATTACCATCTGGCTCCTGTTTGTGGTACTCACGGTACTAGTAATTGTTATCTTATGCAAACGTCAAAAATGTTCTTTGAATGATAACGCTTATGATATTACCGGTATCCAACTGATTCTTAACCATCTGACGCAAACAGCCTTTATCTATAGCATTGATCGCACATTTCATTTCAGATATATTTTTCAGCAATTGTCTTAAATTATTATGCAATTGACGAGGGGAAGATGAAGTCATCAAGCGACATGGTCCTTACCTTCTGTTCATTTGGGCCTGGGTTTTACGCCTGGGGTTCGTACAAGATCAAAGGGACGCCTGCGTTGTCGGCCCGTCCCAGAACAACCTCTATTAATTGTGCTGTCCTGGCTGACTTCTCCTGTCCTACCTCTGTTTCACTATTTCAGCTCTACACAAAACATATTTCATTCTATTATAAAATTTACATTACTATTAAACATCATTCTATGCTTGGGCTTGAAGAATTTTTATAACAGCGTTGTTATATTCATGTAAGTAACAGTGATAGCTTTGTTATTATTATGTGACTGACATCTTTATTTTAAGCCGACTTCCAAGCCTTTACACTCTTTGGTATGGGTACCCAACTACGGAAGGCGCCATAATATGTATCAGGACAGCCATATAGTAATTACTAGGGAGATTCGTTACTAATGTGAATGAAATTAAACGTTCCTTCTTCTGATACTTTATTGCGGTCGTTTTGTTTGTTTACTGGTTCTTTAGTGTTGTGGTGCACCTTCGAGTGCAATTAAATATTAAATAAGTGTGCGAAAATTTTAATGCAGCACTTTTCCGATGACCCGATGTATTAGGCTATTACATGAATTCTGTCCGATTCCGATAGTGTTACTTTTTTCATTGATAGAGATAGTAGTAGTATATAATTTGTATACTATTTTGTAGCGCTTGTTCGCTCTATAAAACTTGGTCTACTATTTTTGAAAAATCGTGAAGATTGTATCGTTTTAGGTGCTGGGCGAAAACATGGGAAAATGCAATATTGCATCATGAAAACGCTTCATATAATCGTATTTTCGATTTTCCCGCTAATACGCTTTCCTGGAACTTCCACCTGTCTCGCTGGCATAAGACCAAACCGCACTATATTCATCATCCGACCAAAAGGGCAAATACGAAGCCGGCGCGGCTTTGCCGCAGTACTTAATTTTTGTCATACTAGAGCAATACTCAATTTTGTGTATATTAAGTGCAGCCGGGGGTTTACTGTTGATGCTGTTTTGATACTTTGAATGTACTCAGCCTTGTTTTGTGTTTTACTCCCTCCACGAAAAATATGTATATTAAGATAATATAAGCACAGGATGTTTGTCAAAACTTGAACAGTTCCCTAATTAACCCTCTTTAAATTAAATCTACAAAATATGCTGGAAGAAAATATGAAATTTATGTTTGATTTCGTTTAATATACAAACATTTAGATTTCTCAGCGTTATTTTTCGAGTATCTTTAAAAGTTTTCTTCTTCAAATAGGGGGAAATGGGAGCTCTCTTTGCTGAGGAGGATGTAAAAAGTGAGTTCGTCAATCTTTTACTGAAGATGAGAAATGGCAAGCGTAACCTATTTTACCTTGTTTAAAAAATTGTGATCATTTGAAATTAGGAAACGATCATGGCGAAAACTTTTCGTTCAACCTAATAGTAAGACTAAAGAGGCATCTGCTCTTTAATCTCAAGATCAGAATCCGAATTGTTTTAAATGCGTGTACTTTTTAAATGCGTGTGCGTCTTTTTAAATTTTAAATCTAACAGCATTCATAAAGTGTTACCCTGCAGCTGGCGTTTCATGTACTGAGCCAAGATCGATTCCGGATCGTAAATCGGGGAATTTCTATACATTCTCTGAAATTAGCATCTCTTTCGTTCCACTAAATCACCCTAATTTGCTTATATTGAAGCGCTTGGGGTTAATAACTGTATGATACGACGCAAATTGCTTTCTCGACATAAGCTTGCTCTCATTTTCTTCTATAAATGTCAGCTTCGGGGTTAGAACTGACAGAAAACAACTGTGTCATTCGAAACCGCCAAGTTTTCCAGTTTACAATAGAAATACATCAGATTCTGAGGCATATTGCATTTAGAAACACCCGTATATTCACTTATTGTCTTGTAGTATTATAAAACATCACGCTGTAATAGTTGACAGACTTTGTATAAATTTCTGTCGTTAATTATTGTCTCATACAGGTGGAGATGCCCGTTGTGGCACTGGAAACTGCCCGCACACATACATTCGAATGACCGTTGCGACCGGCCGGCCTACGAAGATTCATGTCACACGACACGGTGCATGACAACTCAAGTTGTTCGTGATAGCTGCTGGGTGCATTGACGGGCACATCGTGCGAGTTGGTTGAAGCACTAGATGTCGCGACGTGGGAGGCCGTCCCCGCCGACGCATCGGTGGAAGCGGGAGGCGACGGCCCACGCCGTGACTATGTGGCACGACGGATCCTCAGCTCGCCCTACGCTCACCTGCTGGCCACGCGGTTCCCACGCGCTGGGGGCCCTGGTGGATCCTACCTGCCTTATGACCTAAGGATTTTATCCTGCACACGTCCTACGTCCATGACAGCATGGTACGCAGACTGCCGAATACGGCTCCAGCTTAGGCCATCATCGATCGAGGCGTCCCCCGACCGACGACGACGATGCGCCCTACGATGATGTCCACGAGGACTTTAAGGATAAAGGCATGCTGTGATCATACCACATTTACGATATAATACATTTGCATTTTTAAGGTAATTTTATCTGCAATAAATCTATAAGGAACTTCTATAGTAGGAACATGACAACTAGGGATTAATGGACCCACGAGTCAGAGGGCCAGACCGCACCCAGCCTACGAAGGGGTCGAGACAACAACCCGTACTGAGTGCCGAGCCCTGCCTTTGTGGCCTTTGCCAAGGCAAAGGCATCGAGGCTCGGCAGAGCCAGCGCGTTACCTGTTGGGGCTCCCAAAAACGACGGCGGCGACACGGAGACGACGGCGAAGGCGATCCTGACGTAGCCGGACGACACGACACCAGCGAACCATCAAACCAGTAGTCCAACCGAGCCGATGACACGTCGGAGCGGGCGAGACGACGACGTTGGCCAAGGTCGTCCCCAGTCCTGGGGACGACGAGCGGACCGGCTGTCCGCAGCGGCTGCATCGGAGGCGACACACACGACGACTGACTGCCTGGGGGCAGGGAAGCGCGTCCTCTGCGTCCCTGACAGCTTCCAGAAGGTTCCGCGGCGTTGACAGGTGAACAGACGCGTTGATCCGTGTCGACTGACGTGGGTCACCGCGTTGACCGCCGGGGAGCGGGATACTGTCGCACGGAAGTCGCGACACTAGAAGAGGAATTTCTGTGCGGTGCAGCAGATGAGGTAGTCCTGCTGCAAGTCATAGGACATGGAAAGTGGATTCAAGGCAGTTCGTTCTATATAGAAGTCCCAGGTCCACCAGTAGTGTCAGAATAATCATCTCCGAACGATTTCATGACTCGATTGTAAGCGTCGAGCGCCTTGACGATCGATTTATGAAGATCGTTGTTTTGGAGCGAATCCATCACTTCTTCTTCGCGTATGCTCCGCAAACTGGCTGCTTCGATCAAGCAAAGGATGATTTTGGAGCCTACCAGACCGACGAGAAGACAGCAGACGTACCGTCGAAATATGTCACCATAGTCGCTGGTGACCTTAATGGGCACGTAGGTGCACCGAAAGACGGGTACAGCTGTCATGGTGGTTTTTGATACGGGTCATGTAACGCCGAAACGCCGATGGTAAGCGTATTCTTGATTACGCCGAATTGCATAACCCCACCATAGTGAACGTTTTCCGAAAACGTGACACGCAGCTTGTCTCATACTACAGTGGGAGTACCAAGACTCAGATAGACTTTGTCCTTGTGAGAGATCGCAACAGGAGTCTTGCCACAGACGAGAAGATCGTGCTATATGAGACGGTCGCCCCACAGCACCGACCGCTGATCTGCACTTTGAAGATCGCCCCTCCGAGGCTGAAGCAGGTCGAGCGATGTGGTGCAGCAAGAATCAAGTGGTGGCGAATCAGAGAGAAGGATGTAGCTGTGATTTCTCGCGTGCCGTTACCGACAGTCACGACTGTCGACGAAACTTGGAAGAAGGCGACCGACGCGATTCGTCAAGCTGCACAGTCGGAACTCGGCATTACGATGCCTGGGCCACAGAAGGTCGGCAAGCAAGCATGGCTGTGGACAAACGACCTGAAAGCAAAAGTTTGAGAGAAGAAGTAGCTTATCACGTGTTTTTCGGAAAAAGGACGGCCGATAACTGGTGGAAGTACCAAGAAGCGAAGAGAGCAGCAAAGAAGGCCGTGGCTGTTGCAAAACCCACTCATGGAGAGGTCAACAAGAAGAGTCACGCGATAGCGAAAGGTATCTGTACCGCAAGGTATTGTCATCAGCAGACCGAAGACATTGAGAAGTTTTTCGGATCTATCCTAATCGTGGGGGGTATATAACTAAAAATTAGGCAACCAATTGACTTGGGATTTACAGAGCGGCTTCTAGAAAACGGAATAGGACTTAAAAAGCAAAAAAGAAACACACAAACGAACAAAAAACAACAAGTACCCGTGGTTGGAAAGGCGTTCCGTCGAGAAAGGTGTATTCAGACACAGCTGACCGCCAACTGACATGTTATAACCAAGATCCGTCATGGTGGGCGCACACAGCTTCACAACCGTGGTAAAAAATTTTGCTTTTGTTGTAATTTTTCTATGAATTTTGTCAGCTTTTGTTTTGTTCTCTAGAACCTGCTCCATAAATGACAAATCAATTTGTTTAACAATCTTTAGTTATGCGCTCCACCTCCCCCGGACTAGGATAGATCCAGTTTTTTGGCATCAATGATGAGAACGGCCGTCTTCTTATGGAAGGCATTAAAGCGATGGCATAACTACTTCGAGAAAATCTCAACCGTAGAATTTACTCATCCAGTCATCCCTTCAACGGCTCCAACCTTTAGAAGATCACCGGGGAGGAGATTGAAGCAGCTTTGAAGAAGATGAGGCCAGGCAAACACGTAACGTGACAGCTGGCGCATGGAAGTCCAAGTAGGGTACCCTGCTGAGTGGTTGGCAAAGTTCTTTAATCAGGTTGTATCGGAGAAGATGGTGCCTGAGTGTTGGCGCCAAAGTACGACGATTCCGATTTGGAAGAAGAAGCGCAGCCCTGCAGACAGTTCCAGTTACCGTCCGATTCACTTGCTTTCGCACACCATAAAGATCTTTGAGCGAACTGTCGATAGACGAATTCGGATCCAGCTTTCCAGCAATCAGTGCGGCTTCGTGGCTGGCTGTGGCACCGTGATGCCATTCACGCCGTCCGCCTCCTGAAAGAGAAGCATCGCGAGGAACGGAAGCCGGTGCATATAGCCTTTCTCGACTTGAGAAGGCCTTTGACCGCGTACCGCGTGAGGGTATATGCTACGCCTTACAACAACACAACGTACCTGAGAAACTCGTAGAGTGGGTGCGGATGCTCTACTCTTGTCCAAAGAGTCGAGTTCAAGCTGCAGCTGGAACCTCATCAATGGAGTTTCCCATCTCTGTCGGGGTACATCAGGGTTCTGCGTTTTTCCCACTCCTCTTTGTTGTCGTCATTGATGGCATCACACGATATCTTCAGAAGCCCGTCTCCTGGACGTTGCTTTATGCCGATGACATGATGCTCGCTAGCGAAGATAAAGGTGAACTGGACCGAGAGGTGCAAGCTCGGTGTGGTCGTTTGGAAAGGTTTGGACTTAAATTAAACGTGAAGAAAACCGATTGTTTAACGACGGACGTTGCTGAGTTCAGGTACATCAAGGTTAATGGCATCGGGCTTTCACGCATTGCGGTCCTTAAGTACGTGGGATCAGCAGTCGCGTCTGATGGCAAACTGATGGTTGAAGTGAATTCACGCGTGAGCGCAGCTTGGCATAAGTGGCGCTCGTTGACTGTCGTGCTCTGCAATAGGAAGATACCGGAGCGCTTGAAGTCGAAAATATATAGAGCCGTCGTCCGGATGGTAGCGACGTACGGAGCTGAGTGTTGGCCTGAGACAAAGGAAACGGAAGGTCGCCTCAGCGTAATGGAAACGAAGATGCTGCGCTGGATGGCAGGAGTTACGCGCCTGGACCACATCCGAAATGAAGCTATTTGGCAGAAGTTCGGTGTCGCGTTGATAGCTGACAAGATGCGCGAAGCTCCCTTACGACCACGTTCTGCGTGGAAAGAAAGACAGCGTCCGCAAGATAGGCCTTAACTTCAATGTAATAAGAAAGCGGCCTAGCCGGCGCCCGAAGCAGCGCTGGATTGATACGTTGAATATGGACTAAAGGTTGCTGATATCCACCCTGATCTAGCGCTGGAAAAACAGGTGGCGTCATGACACAAAAATAGTGGACCCCACCACGAAGCTGGACAAACACTGAAGAAGAACAAGTAGTAGAATTGTTGTCTTATACGATTGATGAATCATCTTATAATCATCTTATCGACCTGCTGCGCTCGCGTTCAACTTTGTCTAGACAAGAGAGCATTATGTTATCAGCGCAAATCAATGTTTATGGGACCAGTTTCTAAAGATCTCTTGTAATGGCATCCATGACAACAGCAAAAAAGCGTGCGGCATGAGCAGAATCTTGGTGTTTTCCGGTGCTGCGAATGGTGCTTAAACCAGTAGGGAAGCCGCACTATTTGTTGGAGAGCCTACTTCCAGAATCCGCCCAACGACAGTTCAGTTCTTCATACTGTGCAAAATTGCACGGTAATTTGAGCAGTCTGTAGGGCTGCCCTTCTTCTTCCAAATCGGGATCGTCGTACTTTTCTGCCAACCATCAGGCACCCTCTTTTCTGCTAGCACCTGATTGAAAAACTTGGTCAACCACTTATCGGAGTATCGGAACAACGACTTTCGTAAACGAGTCATTTGGTCTCAGCATGCGACTCCTCCCCAACAACATGAATACCGATAAAAGATTCTTCCATTTTTATCATTATTAGAATGACTTTTCAAATATTAATAGTGCAACAAATCGAAGTTTATGCGAAATCTTTCTATAAGTAAAAGGTAGTATTCTAAAAAGAAAGGAAAAAAGGGAAAGTACCGCTAAGAGACTTATTTTTTGTGATTTTAGACAACACCTTGCTTCCAAACAACAGTCCCACTCCGGATGCCTAACATTGGCTAATTCTTCTCTTCTATTCCGGAACTGTACCCAGATTTAGATCTGACGAGGAAGGTCAGTGAACTCGGTTCGGAGATTCTAAACGAGAACTATATGGTCTTGTAGGGCATCGGACGAGGATCACAGAACTCTGCTTCGTTTTTGCTAAATGCCCCAGGAGGTCAAAAAATGGCAAAAAATATACCACTTTAGAAAGACTGATAGGTCAAAAGTGACACCTAGAATAGCCCTGTTGTGCTCTGAACTTAACTTACAAAGGATTGGAGCTCAAATTAAAGTTTGATTATAGCAATATGATAATTTCCCACGTTTCCTAGACGAAGCTGCAGTGTGCATTCAAGTGATTCATTTGCAACGTCGATGGCAGCGACTGGATGACCGAGTGGATAGCACGGCGGACTTACGAGAGGAGGTTGAAGGTTCGATTCCAGGGGTGTCTATGCGATTTGCTCTGTGGAGTGCTCCCTTTTTTGCTAACAAAGAGAACATTTTGGCTACGGCAGGTTACCGTATTATTGGCTAGTGGTGTATGGCTTTACACACCCATATTTACCGCAACCTGCCGTAATATACCAAAATTTTAAAAACAGATATCATCAGCACTCCAAATAACTTCCGTGGGCGATGTTTAGGCGATTTTTTTCCTTTCGTCCTCTCCTCGATCTCTGGAGTCGTGAAAGGCTGCAGTGTCGGCTATTCCGCGTACATCCCTCTTACTGAAACATACCCATTGTAACCTTTTGCCATTAGTCGTTTCAACGAAAATGGTTCCCAGATTGGTGATCTGCATCCCAAATAATTATAGATAAATTTGAGACGAAAAATCTTTTTCGATCTCCAGAGTTGAGGGAGTGAGTGCAAGGGGTCATAGCTGCAATGCCCTTATCCGTCTACTGTAACTGTATAGGAGAATAGTCAGAAAAAAATACATAGCTAGATAAATACCATGAGGTGGATAAAATATGCTGTACTTGGTAACAGTGAGCTGAAATAGTGAAGGCTGCGTAGATTAAAAAGCAGTCTGTAAAGAAATCCAAAAAGCGATGAACGTGTCTTGATGATGGGTCCAATCAGTGCTTGTCGATCTTGTTCATGAGGTGACAGCGAGCAACACTTCCGAAACTAATCGATAACATTCCAAAGAGGTCATATGGGGTAGCATCTAACAAGAGCTTCCTCAGCGAGACAAGCATGGTTTAATGGACGCTCGACATCCCCTTCACGACAAAACTAGCTTCTTTACATCTGACAACAGGTTGGAAGCGGGGTTAGGAAGCGAAGAAAGTATCCTACCGAGGCCAAAATGTGCCCTCTATTAGCGAAAGAGGGAGCACTCTACCGAGCAAATCCCATAGCACCCCCGGAATCGAACCCTCTACCACCTCTCGTAAGTCCACCGCGCTATCCACTCGGTCATCCAGTCGATGGCACCAACGTCGCTAATGAATCCCTTGAATGTACACTGCAGCTTTGTGTAGGAAACGTAAGAAATTATCATATTACTGTGATAATTGAATTGACTATAACCTAACTTTAATTTGAGCTCCAAACCTTTTGTAAGTTTAATTCTGAGCACGACAGGGCCATTCCAGGTGTCATTTTTGCCTCATCAGCCCGCCCTGAAGTGCTACATTTTTTGCCATTCTTTGACCACCCAGGAGCATTTAGCAAAAACGAAACAGTTCTGTTACCCTCGACCTATGCCCTATAAGACCATATAGGTCTCGATCAGAATCTCCGGACCAGTTCATTGACCTTCCTCGTGAGGTCGAAGGTGAATAGCCGATAATTTTTAATTCATTTGATGCATGACTTCTCACTTTTCACGAATATTCAGACCGTTCGATCCGACTGATTTCCTTCCTGCTACGAATATACAATTCCAAGGTCCTCCTTGATGGAAACGTTTTGTTTCCAAGTTTCAAGCGTTTGTGAATAGAAGGCTACCAGAAACTGCTGGGAGAGTATCTTCGTCCATATTTCAGAAGATTTCGTATCCGCAACCTTATATCCATCCATACACGTATCATGTTCACCTACAGATTGGCGTAACTCCAACAGACTTTTGGAATTTTACATCATATATCAAGTGAGCATCGTAGAGCACTGGATGAACAAAAGAAGCGGCTCCTATCAAAATCCTTCCCTGCATGCTGTAAGTATGAATTTTCCAACCCAAACATATGCATACACTTTTGGACATTTGCGCTCTCGGCTAGCGAGGTAATCCACATCTTGTCGTTGATAATTGGGTATTGTAAACCGTTCTCCAAAAAGAATCCAATTTGGTTAGCACACTATCAGCTACACACAACATCAGCATGCACCACCGGCTTGAAAGCAACACAATCGCAAAAAAGGTAACGCGAAGCTGATTTATTTTTTCTGCCTTTTGTTTATGTCCAAGAGGCGAATAGTCACTCGACACAAACAATAATTGATTATTCACCTTCTCCATTCGTCTTCTGGCTCAAAAAAGCGGAACATGAAAGGAATTGTAGGACTAAAAACGGCGGGAAACCGGAATTCGGAACACGGAAACGGAAACTGCACATCCCTGTTCCCTGTTCACCATGGTGAGATGACGCGAGTCTGCATACTCAGGGATACGCTCACCATCGGTGTTCCGCAACCCAACTGAATCCACCATGACAGAGGTACCCGTCTTTCGTAGCACCTAGGTGCCCATTGAGTTCACCAGCAACTATGATGACACCGGTACCTCTGCTGTCTTCTCATCAAGCAGGTTCCAGAAACTCTTCTTCACCTTCATCGGAGTGGCCAGTCTGCGGACGCAGAGAAGAATTATAGAGTCGCTCCTTGGCGGAGACAACGATTCCTATCAATCGATCGTCAAAGCGCTCGACGCTTTCAATCGCGTTACGAAAACGTTTGGAGACGATTATTCCAGTACCACTAATGGTCCGGAGACTTTCACATAGAATAGCCTAGAAGCCTCGTTTGATGTTCCTTCAATTGCGGCAAGACCACCCTGTCTTCTCCACTGCACAGAAATCAACTCTTCTTCGCTGCAGTGCTTCAACCAATTCGCACAAGCGGTCCGTCAACATACCCACATTCAGCGTTGCCACGCGGGTCCTGTTTACGTTACGGAACTTTTGGACTAGCTCAGCTCGCCCACCCCCCCCCCCCCCCCCCCCGATGCCGTCCTGGCATCAGCGACCCTCGCATATTTCTCACACTCGCTGGGCTTTGCGAGTGCGCGTCTGTTCCCGCGGACGTCATAGCACTATCTCGATAAACGTGAACAGTCATACACCATGTGATATGACATAGATTGCCTGTAGGTCGGCCTGTCACAACGGTCATTCGAATGTCTGTGCTCGGCTCAGCTCGCAGAAGCTAACCGTTTTCAGCGGCACCTTGTGGAAGGAAGAACGTTGTTCCCCTTTTATGTCTTCCATATTCTATCGTAAAATTTAAATAATGTGTAATAATCTTTAAATACCCCATATAGTTTGAGGTTCTCGTCTGGCAATCTTTGGTGTGTTGTGTTTAGCGAGTTGTGCTGAGTGTATAATATTTTAAGCAGACAACAGCAAAACGAACGTTCTGTCCCTGCTCTTTATACGATCTTGATAGTAGCGAAATGGAGAGATCGCGGTGCGGTCCCGCAAGACTGTTTTCGGCGGCTCCAGGGCCCGGATTCATGAACGATTTACCGGCGGGTAAGTGTAAAATTTACCACCACTCCCCACTTACGCGCGATTCATGAACGCGCGGCGGGAAAAATCCGAGGTAAGTGTCGAGGTAAATGCTACCCCGTCAGCGCGTCGGGGAACATTTACCTCCAAGGCGAGGGTTTTGCTCCGCGGCCAACTTCTGACCCAATGCATGCCTCCGCTGATCCTTAGCCAGCTCTGAGCTGGCCGCCAGCCGCAAATTCAATGCCTGGCGGGGCGCCTATTTGCCGTCGCCATGCGCACGTCCTTCGCCGCACTTCGGTGAGTTGTTTTACCTTTTGTTTTTCTCTGTTAGGCTTGCATTCCATGATTTTTTGGGCTCTGTGGACCATGGCGGCCCACAATGCCACTTACTTTTAAGTGAATTACTTCTTTTAGTGGCATTGTGGGTCAGCTTGGGCCATTATGAGCCTAGTCCACCACGCAAATCGTAATTTACGATTATCGTAATTTACGATTTGCGTGGGAGGACTATGCCCGTCCGCCACCCTAGCCTTCCTTGGCATATGTTGTCTATGGAGGCTAGTGTGGTGGATGGCACCCATTATTAGTCATGTTGGCCCACATTTACCATTGTTTCTGTACTTCCTGCTATGCTACTAGTTTCCACCCCTCTCCCTCCCCCCCCCCCTTCGCCCAACCCCACATTTCACATTTCATTTCCCCTAAATACGATGCTGCTAGTGTCGGTGCCAGCGACGTCCCAGCAGCAAGTGTTACTGCTTGGTTTCGCTGTTAGCTGATGCCAGCGGGCCAGCGGAGGCATGCACATTGGGTCAGAAATTGGCCGCGGAGCAAAACCCTCGCCTTGGCCGTCATGAATCAGAAAACGGAGGTAAGTTCGGGGAAAGTGGCGGGTAAATAGCCGTCGAGGTAAGTGGGGGTAGAATTTACATGAATCCGGCCCCAGGACGTAACTCCAAAGCGAGCCGCGCGCTACCCGCATGCGACGTCGCGGCGTTGAGACGCGGACGTGTACTCGGTGACGCGTGGTTAGCCGCGGAGCACGAGATTTTGCCTGTGTTTGAGTTCCATGACTAGTTTTTTACAACAGCGAGCCTCAAATGGAATGAAGGAGGTACTCTCGGTGGAGGCGCTGGGGGGAAAAAGAAGCAGTAGAATGCTTCTGTCTCTGCTTGTAGATTGGAGAAATAAGGAGATCCTTAGCATTTGCTAAGGAGGTGCTTGCCAACGGTATTACACGTGAACTATGACAAGTGAGTTGGTGACGTTCAAGTGTAGCGTGAAGTTAGAATTAAGGAAAAAGCTGTGTATTGGTGTGTTCACCTCCCTTCCCTCAATGGAAACCTACAAACACTTGCTTCCGAAACTTCTAGTTAGTAATCTCGTCCCAGTTCTTCTTCCTATTTTCTCTCACTGGATCCTTGACCATTCCCCTTCTCATTTGAAATAGATTAAGTCTGATTCCTCCCGAACATTGTCTCATCCTCATCTCCTGTCTCTTTCCTTCTTCGACGTCGCCGGCATTCTATCTAGCGCGAACCACTAGCCGTCCCTGTCGAAAGCAGTCGGACCGCGACAACTGGTCCAATTTGGTCGCGCGCCGTGCGCGACGCCAGATGAGTTCGCGCGGCGTTGGAGTTATATCTGCTCCCGGTTTTCGGCCTTTGCTCACACTTTTGCGGCAAGATTTGGGGGATGGCGGCGCTGCAAGTGCGACACGTGCAATAATGACTCGCATCACTACTGCCGCAGCAGCGTTATGTCCGTCTGCGCTTAGCCGACCGCGGCAGGGATCGGCTAGAGCGTAGATAGAAAGCAGGAAAGCGAATAGCAGCAGTAGGTTCTGAATAGAAATATTACAGTGCCCCTGCCGCTTCCCGCCGGCAATACTCATCTGCGCGTGAGCGGCACGCATCACGAGTTTTGCCGCCAACCGCCGGCCGCTTACCTAAATGCTCCCACACACTTTTGCGGCGAGCGGCGAATGAGTCACGCCGCTCCCACAGTCCTGCCGGCAGCAGGCAGCAAAGGCACGGAGCGGCAAGGTACTGCATTTCTAGTCGGGACCTACTCCTGCTATTCGCCTTCCCTCCTTTTGTCCGCGCTGGCCGTTCCCTTCCGCGAAAGGCTAGAGCGCGGCGACGCGGTCGGCGACAATGTTGCGCGGGTTGCTACTCACTGCGTGATCACAATGATCCTCATACATAATGATCCTCATTCCATTGACTATTGATCACTAGCTTAGAAAATATGACATGACTTCCAGTGAACCTAGGCTTTCAGGATTAAGCACAAAGCAAACCAGTCTGCAAAGTATGCCCTGTTTATCGAACAGCGTGCTCCGATGAAGATTAAGTTTCCAAGTAGGAATTTACTACATAATCTTCTGATTGATACTTACATCCCATTCCAATATGGTAGTCCCGCAAATGTCGGTATTGCAGTAGCATTCGATGGCAGCAGTACTAAAGAAACTAGTAGTAATGACGCACCCTGACGTGAGGTCTACTTTGTCTTTCAAAATCTTCTTAGCCTGCAAGAGATTTCCTTTAAACGTGTTTTATTATCACAAAATGTAGCAGGAATGAAATCTTACGCCTTCATCACGTAGAAGATATGTTTTTCCATAAACTTCACCATCGTAGTAAATTATGATCATGCACCGAGAAAGCTGGCTTGATGAGAACTTAAGTATGATACCGTAACACTTTATGCAAGCATACAGGTATAGTTAAATATCTGAAGAAATGGGAAACTTCAGAGAAGGCCAGACTTGCGTTTTCAACTTTCGGGATTGCTTCGAGCATTTTAACATGAGTGATTTTGGTTATTGGGGTCAGAAATGGGATCAACGTTAATCACTAAAAACAACTGACGTTGACTCAATGGCACCATCACGACAAGCGTTCCTGGCTCTGAATTACAAAGTTATTCCGTATCACATTATGAATGGTTTAGAGCCTCTACAGAGTCTCGCGGCAGCACCCGAGAACTCGTCTATATCGCTCCCGCCGCAGTGGGACCCACGCAGCCACTCTGGTGGAAGCCGCGGCGCGGACGAGTTGTCGCGGGGCCGCCGCACGCAGAGGCCCCCGATGGCTGCCGCAGTTCACGGCGGCTCTCACCCGTAGTGCCAGGAGTTGGGTGAGAACCGCCAGAGCCGTAATAGATGAGTGTCGATTATGGTTCATATATTTGTATCCATTTTTTAACGGATCCACATGCTAGGAATATAATAGGTTGGTGCATAATTTCTATCCATAGAGGAGCTTGACAACAATGTAATCACCGTTAGTGTCGACAAATGGAGGCGTATGGAATCCTGCACTCAAAACTTCTTCTTCTTCTTCTTCTTCTTCAGCGTTTGCCCGCATCGTAGCGGGGTCCGCTATTCTGGTGTCACGACGCCACCTTTCCCGATCCAGCGCTAGACCATGGTGAACACCAGTAATCTTTAAGTCCGCATGTAACGTATCTAACCAGCGCTGCGTTGGGCGCCCTCTAGGCCGCTTTCCAATTACGTCGAACTTAAGTGCTATCTTGCGGACGCTGTCTTCTTCTCCACGCAGAACGTGGCCGTACCATCGTAAGCGAGCTTCGCGCATCTTGTCAGCTATCGGCGCGACACCGAACTTCTGCCGTATAGCATCATTTCGGATGCGATCCAGGCGCGTGACTCCAGCGCAGCATCTTCGTCTCCATGACGCCGAGGCGCGTTTCAACTTCCCTGGTCGCAGGCCAGCACTCAGCTCCGTACATCGCTACCATCCGGACGACGGGTCTATATATTTTCGACTTCAAGCGCTCCGGTATCTTCCTCTCACAGAGCACGCCAGTCAACGAGCGCCACTTGGACCAAGCTGCACTCACGCGTGAATTCACTTCAGTCATCAGTTTGCCGTCAGACGCTACTGCTGATCCCAGGTACTTAAAGACCGAAGTGCGTGGGAGTTCGATGCCGTTAACCTTGATGGAGCTGGACTCAGTAACGTCCTTCGTTAGATATTCGGTCTTCTTCACCTTCAATCTGAATCCAAACCGCTCCAAGCGATCACAGCAAGCTTGCACCTCTCGCTCGAGTTCGTCTTTGTTTTCGCTAGCGAGCATTACGTCATCAGCATAAAGCAGCGTCCAAGGGACGGGCTTCTGAAGATCTTGTGTGATGGCATCCATTACGACAACAAACAGGAGCGGAGAAAGCGCAGAACCCTGGTGCACTCCGACAGAGATGGGAAACTCCATCGAGGTTCCAGCTGCAGCTTGAACTCTACTCTAGGACAACAGCAGAGAATTCGCACCCACTCTATGAGCACTTCAGGAACTCCATGTTGTCGCAGGGCGTACCATATCACTTCACGCGGTACGCGGTCAAAGGCCTTCTCTAGGTCGAGGAAGGCGATGTGCACCGGCTTCTGTTTCTCGCGAGCTTCTCTAACAGGAGGCAGTCGACATGTATGGCATCAATGGTGCCACAGCCAGCTACGAAGCCGCACTGATTGCCGGAAAGCTGGACGATGTCACGAATTCGACAATTTGCTCAAAGATCTTCATGCTGTGCGAAAGCAAGCGAATCGGACGGTAACTGGAGCAGTCTGCAGGACTGCCCCTCTTCTTCCAAATCGGAGTCGTCGTGCTTTGGCGTCAACACTCACGCACCTTCTTCACCGCTACAACCTGTGTAAAGAACTTCGCCAACCACTCAGCAGGTACCCGTACTTGGACTTCCACAAATCAGCTGCCACGTCGTCGGGCCCAATCGCATTGCCTGGCCTCATCTTCTTCAAAGCCGCTGTCTTGCGGTCCATGAGAAGATGGCCGTCCTCATCATTGATGCCGAAAACATCCTCGGTCTGCCGATGGCGATTCTTCGCAAGTCGGTACAGATACCGCTCACCATCGCGCGACTCCAGCTTGTCGTTGACATCTCCATAATGAGTGGCTTTTGCAACAGCCGCAGCCTTCTTTGCAGCTTGCTTCGCTTCTGGGTACTTTCGCCAGTTATCGGCTGTCTTTTCGCCTAGAAACACGTGATAGAGCGTCCTCTTCTCTCGGACTTTGGCTTTCACGTCATCTGTCCACAGCCATGCCTGCTTGTCGACCTTCCGTCGTCCAGGCTTCGTAGTGCCGAGTTCAGACCGTGCAGCTTGACGTATCGCGTCGGTCGCTTCCTTCCAAGTTTCATCGACAGTCGTAACTGTCGGTAACTGCACGCGAGAAATCATAGCTGCTTCTTTCTCCTCCATTCGCCACCACTTGATTCTAGCTGCACCGCAACGCTCGATCTGCTTCATCCTTGGGGCGATCTGTAAAGTACAGATCAGCGGTCGATGCTGTGGGGCGATCTTCGCGTCTGTGACAAGACTTCGGTCACGATTCTTCACAAGACAAAGTCTACCTGAGTCCTGGTGCTTCCGCTATAGAACGAGATGAGGTGGGAATCGCGTTTACGAAATACGGTGTTCACTATGGTGAGGTTATACGACTCCGCATATTCAATGATACGCTCACCATCTGCGTTACCCGATCCATAGCCGAATCCACAATGACAGCTGTACCCGTCTTTCGTCGCCCCGACGTGCCCGTTAAGGTCACCAGCGACGATGATGACATCTTTTGACGGTACATTTGCTGTCTTCTCATCAAACAGGCTCCAAAACTCATCCTTGGCTCGATCGGAGCAGCCAGTCTGCGGAGCATACGCAGAGAAGAAGTGATAGATTCGCTCCTTAGCGGCCACAACGATCTTCATCAATCGATCGTCAAAGCGCTTGACGCTTACAATCGAGTCATGAAATCGTTCGGAGACGATTATTCCGACACCACTGGTGGTCCTGGGATTTCCACATAGGACGGCTTTAAAGCCTCGTTCTATGTCCCTTGACCTGCGGTAGGCGGTACCTCGCCTCCTGCACCGCACAGAAATCAACTCTTCTGCGCTCCAGTGCTTCAACCAACTCGCACGAGCGGCCCTTCAACTTACTCACATTCAGCGTAGCCACGCGGGTCCTGCTTAAGTTACGGGACTTTCGGAGTAGCTCAGTTGCCGCCCTGACGTCGTCCTCGCATCAGGGACCCTCACATACTTTCCACAGTCGCCGGGCTCTGCGAGTGCGCGTCGGCTCCCGCGAACGCCATAGCACTATCTCGAAATACGTGAGCTAACATGCACCATGTGATGTGACATGGGTCTTCGTAGGCCTGCCTGTCACAAGGGCCTGTCGCCTGCAATCGAATGTCCGTGATCGGCTTAGCTCGCACAGCGAACAGTTTCCAGTGGCACCACGTGGAGGAACGGACATCGCCACCGATTCCTTCACTCAAAACGTTGTGCAAAAAAAACCTAGGCACAATATTTATTAGGTAACCTTAGGTAGCTAAGTGCACTGCAGATCATCGTGACCATCCAGGCATAAGTTAGTCGTGTGAGGTTTAGGGAAAACCCTTGCACAGGAATGTAAACAACAGAGCAGATCGTTCTTTTTAGAATGAGCTATAACTGCATCGGACAGACCTCCCGAACTCAACAACAGGGAATGCTGTCATTTACAAGGGCTACTACATTCTCTTCGAGCTGCTTGTCAACCGAAGAACTTTTAGTGGAGGTAGAACAATAAGAGTGAGAGCAAGCGCAAAATGGTACAGAACTGACGAGTTATAAGGAGTGTTCTATTAGATTTCGGGGCTTACATTCAAGAACTCCTAACTTAGCTTAGAAAACGCTTCTTCACGAAACAAAAAGCGTTTGGCTTACTCCATCTCTGACATTATTAAATGTCGCAACTCCCGGCAAAAGTACGTAGTACTGCATACAGTAAACCTGCGGGTGCCGGCCTTTCTCGTAGTACGCGTGATAGCGAAGTTGGAAGAGGCGCGGACTGTTGCGTGCGCTTGAGTTCAGATTTCGCGTAGAGCTCAATCAGCCCATTCATCTCTCCGGATTGAACAAAGAGAAGATTTTTCTGGGAAGGAGTCTTTTCAGTCGGTTGGCTGTCACAGGCTATTGTATCTTTCAAGCCCGTGTTCAAAAATCCTCTACGATATCCCGTGGAATTAGCACGCAACGGCAGTGATTAGCGCTGAACTTTGTCTATTATCCTCCAGCTTCCACGTAGCAATTAGCGGTAATTATGGTCATGCGTAAAAGTCACTTGTGTTTCGTGTGTTTTTGCCACGAACACATTCTGTGTTACAGAGAGTGTTCGTGGCAAAGGCTGAACACGTCGGAGGACAATAAGAAACAAATGGGAAAATCGCGCGACATGCTGAAGTTCGGTAAAATTGAAGAAACAAATAGTTCACCTAATGTGTTTGTCGTGTTTTTACCCAAACACCACAGAACAGAAAAGGCAAAAAGTCTGCGTCTCGTCTCGTACTGCAGGACTGGTCAAAATATGTACACATACACATCTAATAAGCCTCCAATTTCAAGAAGTTTTACTACTCTGATCGACTATCTAAAGGCCAGATTGATCAACGGTTAAAGTGGGATAGGAGGGGAAGATGTGACATTCACCACAAATTTTACTCAAGAATTTGGGAATTACTGCTCGGTGAATACACACGACGTCCTCGTGGATATTCCCGCTTGCCCGAGAAAATTTTGCGCTCTATTTCTATAATTGCTCTCTCCCACCAAATCAGTCGTTTTCATGAAATATTTTTTTATGTTTGGCGCAGTCGCGTGCAGCCAATTCTAGATTCTTGGCTCGGATTCTCAGTCAAGCCAACCGAGCCTTTAATCCAGGCTCAAGCTTAAGGTAATGAGATGCTATTTTGAGGGGGGGGAGGATAATACTCCTTTGATTTTGGCAGAAAATGCTCTCGTATTTTTAGGTTTTTAGGTTACGTTTGTACCTCCTACGTTTGTGCCTCCTTTCCAGGTGCGGCTCCGAAAATGTGGAGACTCACGCGCGTCTTCGCTCCCCGAAGTTGAAAATATGAAATTGAATGTTAAAAAATTCAAATGATTATATTCTGATTGTCCTACAGTTAAAAATAAATTTTTCTGCTAGTATATTTCGAGTTAACGAGAGGTTTTCACTTTTTTTCAGATTTTTCCAGGACGCGACAGTTTTCTACCTGAAGGTGCGACATCGACATGACATCGTGCAGTGGCGGCGAGCGGCTGGGTTCTGCTTCCGCTCCGTTCGCCCGATCATCACCAGATCTGACCTAGGCACAGTATATAAATCCCCACCCCGGTCGGTCTAGGTTGTACTACAACTCTCTGCCCGTGACGATCCTCCGGGAGTTTATTCTACTACGTTTTATTCTTCCTTCTATTTTATCCTGTGTAGTATTTCGAGGTGAAACAGGGTACAATGGCTTTCCTGACTCCGATAGCTATTTCATATCAATGTTTTACTTATTTATAATAAACCATAGGACTCAAATCCGTGCCATTCGAGGGCGTGAATTCCTTAGAGCGAAACATGCCCAAATTTCGGACGAGCTGGTGCACCGTCCTGCTGCAAGACATCTGACCTCCCTGGGGCTACAGCCACCATCCACCATTTTACTGCAGTCTGCAAGACTGAATGGAACTCAGGCAAACTAAACATGGTGCATCGGACAGATCCGAATCGAATCTCATTTTCGGAAAAATCGCCGAATCATCAAGTTTCAATACAAACGAACAAATTCAATCACTGCATCTACATAGACCGATCTCATGCATCAACTCTTCCACTTTCCAAGCATCGCTCTCGCATCATTCTCAAAATTTGGTCCGCACAGATAAAGGAACTTGTAAGTTATCAGAAAGAGACCAATCAGGGATGGTCTAGGGACGGCGACCCGAAAAAATTCCTTGAGTTAACTCCTTGAAACAAAGAGCGCTCACTATAGAGGAGGAAATCACAAAATTACATTCTCGACGAAATAATACTCTCCCCCCACCAGAAAAAAAAATCGCGGAGGCAACAAACATCAAAACTGTCGCTTCCGCGCAAAACGCTTTTACGATCGATTTTCAGAGACATCCGCCTCCGGCGCACAATGTTTCATGCTCCCTCCACATTCTCTCTCAAAAGCGTTAAGCATCAACTTACGCGACATCTCAACGAACTGCGTTACCTAATTCAAGACGCCGAAGCACACAAAGAACCAAGGCAGTACCCTACAGAATCCAGCAAACTCCTGAGATACATCTTACTCAACGGAAGTCACACATATCATAGACACTCTCATTCACAAAGAACAAGTCATCCAAATGTCTTACGCGAGCGCTTTAAATTTTGTCAGAGCTCGAACCAATCCTCGATAGTAGCTGGGTCGAATGCAATCGTGACACCATTCTCAACGCTCTAACATACGCTATAAATTCGAACAACGTTTACTCGAACTTGACTGTCAAGAAAATGTTACTGCCATGAACATATTAAACCTAGGCGCTACTAAATAAACAACCAATACCAACATCGAACATCATCCTCGCAATCGAAATACACCGTCATTGTAAACTAAGCCTTCAGCACAATCAGCCTTACAGAATCCATATCCGGTTTAAACAACGACAGTCACAACAAACGAAATCACACATACAATACCGCTCAAATTCTTTGCAAATAAGACGCTTTGTGACGGATTAATCCGTCGCAAAGCGTCTTATTTGCAAAGAATTTGAGCGGTATTGTAGTCCCCATGAAAGTCATACTAATCTTCTACGATGACTACACGGCCGAGAACTTCAATTACCCGACTTCCATGGAAACGCCACTGAATACGAATCCTTCTGAAAATTTTTCGAAGAACCTGCACATAACCAATCCTGTCCAAACTTAAAAAACTATCCATTCTGCTAAGTTTTTGTAAAGACAAGCCGCTAGTGGCTCCGAATGATACCGCGAAAATGCAATTTATGTGCTCTCGCTGTGCGGCAACTCAAGCACAATACCATGATCACAGAGAAACCAAAACAATTCAACTTAGCCGCATTCACTCCTTATCTCTATAGGTGATACCCGACAACCTCAAAACACACTCAGCGACATACTCGCCTAATAGCCGAAATGCGAAAACGAGACGAAGTTCAAACATTAGGTAAATTTTCCTCCAGCCTACAGGAAGAGGAATACGAATACGTCTGCAACTGGGTCTGGACAATTACAGACCTACAGAATCTAGAAACAGTAGTTCGACGTCGAGTTCACTTGTCATTTCGAAACGTACAGAACAAGAAACTACTCAATTCCCCCATCCTCATTGTTCAAACTCCTCGATTTCAATCGAGGAGTTTTGATGCAACGGCAATCATAGCTCCCTTTCTAATATGCTCATACTCCTAGAGCTTGACAACGATTACTCAACATATCAGCATTTTGACGAGGATGCTCCTGCTAACGCTAGCACAAATCGCGCCCCATCGCCAGCTCAGGGACGTTAACACGAGAGTTATGACAGAGACGAAGAATCTACGATCACGAGCAATCGGCCTAATTCCGAAGAAAAACACGAAACCTTTTTAAGACGCGAGACGAAAGTCTCATCATTCGTGCTTTTGCGCATACGAATTTTGTATGTGGACGAAGCACTGTACTAAAAAACGCAATCAATTGAACAAGTTTTTCAAAAAAGGACTACCGAATCAATTTCTCTCTGATCCCAACTTTCGAACTCCGCAAATCATCTATCAACGATCTACGTAACACGAAACTTTGTATCTACAAACCACATACATACGATCTACGTTACCCCAAAACTTCAAAACTACAAACCACGTCCACATACATACCACCACCAATGTAGCAACGTAAATCGAAATTCCACCACAGCGAACCACAAAAATATAACTACGATAATTAAACAAATACAACTCTTTCACTGTACGAAAAGTCCTGTAGTCATTTTGATTTCTACAAGAGCAAAATAATGATTAATAAAATTCTAGAGCTCAATACTCCGCTGCACTCTCTGGTGCGTGCAGCCAAGGCAATGAAACACAAGAAACACTTTGCAGTGATTGTCATTTATTTCATCCGGCCAATTAAGGTGCTTTATAAGATTGACGGTTTCAGTTGTGCTTTATCATTATTAACCTCACCTTCGGTGTCGATTATAATCGTGAACACCGTACGATGATTCTTTTATTCACCTAATCTTGCACTACGGGTTGCCACCTCTCTTCGTTCACACTTGGTCTCCAGTCCCAGCGGCTAATCGCGGTCCCCAGTGACGTCTCCGTGTAATACAGTCCACGCACTGGGCGGAGCGCTCCTCGCTCGGGGATCCCGGGGCACAGCCCCTCATAAGGCTCGGTGTTCGCCCCTCGACCCCCATTCCGGCTCATTCTCGCTCTCCAGGCCTATTCAGCTCGTTCGTTCTCACTCCACTCCGTATGCTCTCGCATTCCGAGTCAGCTTCTCCGACCGAAGTCTCCTCGTTCGCCTTGGACCAGCGGCTCCTGTAGACCTCAACCTTCTAGAATTTTAGCATGTCATACGATGTCCTCAATTCCGCATAATCTAGTGTCATCGTAGTGGTTTCAGATAAAGAAAGAACAAACCACAATCGGTGCATCTTGATTCAAAGCAGAAGCAGTAAAAATGTTCGGTTTCTAGCACACAGACATCTAAACATACTTGGTGGAGTTTTTGTTCTAGCGTCCTCGGCATTGTAGGCGAGCCAGCAATCATTTCGTTGGTTGACCTTCGCGCCAACAGTGAACATTATTTTGTAAGAAAAGAATGTGATTCGCCCCGCTGGTTCACTTTTTAAGGAACTCCGTAGCAGATGGCAGCGGGCAACCGCTTCGTTCTGGCAGCCTCAGATAACATCTGTCGCACATTTACTGATTACCACTTCTAACGAAGGTCTTCCCCTGCAATCCGACGCATTGTTCGCTCGCTGATACCCAATGCTGACGCCAATTTCCTCATCAATTCTCCGTAACCTCCAGAATCAGCTCCTGAGCGTTTCCCAAGACTGCCGCAGTTCTTGAAAGACGTTCCTGCCATTGGGTTTTTCTCGCCCGGTTTGCACAACCTTTTCACTCATCAGAAGCATTGTTCCTGGCTACGACATCGTAAAAGGTTGATCTCGGGCACCCGAGGAATCGAATGAATTTCAACTGGCGAACATCCAGCGCGAAAACGTTCGATAATCGCGGCTCTTCAGTTGCACTCCGCACTTTTATGCAATATCGAGGCTATTCTAAGGTCATGACTATTCACTTGAGGGTTTTGGTTTCACGGACGCAAATCGCGTCCTTTGACGGAATTACGTTATGACGGGAAATATGTATTTAAATTTGTCCTGATTTAAGCGTCGCACCCCAAAAGGCCAAATACGCATGTGCTATGTGCTGGTGCCTATCAGAAACCTGTGGCCCTCGTCATAACCGTGTTATACTTGCATACATAATAACTATAGGAATAGTTGCGTTATGGAGATTGATATCGATCGATCAATTGATCCTGCTTGAGTTCTGTTTTCGGTGCAGCGTATATCATTCTCACGGTATCCTTATTTCCAACACTAGCATCAGATAAATCGCTGACACTGGTTGGTCCCAAAAGCCGTAGAAGTCGGTCAAGCTGACCTCATATTTGCGTCATTTCCGTCACGTTCGGTCAACTGCATAAAAAAGCCGATAATATCGGTTAACATCCATATGCTTATCGAACTTCTAAACCCATTGAGACGCTGTCAAGGTTTCTCCAGCACTGCATTATTCCATACTAGTGGTAAAGCCCACGTTCTGTTACAGGTCTTGTTATTGGGTAGCTCAACAGCCTCCTTACATTACATACTTCAGCAAGAAAGTTGTTTGTAAACGCTTGCAAGGACCAAGCAGAACAAAGATGCTAGAATACTTGTCAAATATTGTGCAATAATAGGGGATTCGATGCCTGTGCAAAGAAAATAAAAAGATGTTGCCTGCAACCTTATTCGACCTAGCCCAATGCCGAAAAAATAGCATCAGCGAGCATTTTTCGGTAAAGACGCGAAGGGTTGATTTTCCAGCTGATCAATGAGCAGATTATTCATTGTAGATGTGTACTCCAATTACTCCAAATTCAACACTTGCCAGAATAAAATTAAACAATAGCAATAGTATGAGATCTCAAATAGTCGGGAAATTGATGAGCTTGAAGGTATTCGGATATTAGAAATACGACAAAATCGAAAATAGACTTACTATAACTCAAAACAATAATAAGATCCAAAAAGAAACTCTTCGATTATTTATTATGAGCAAATGCGAGGATTCCACTATTCATCCATTTAAATAGTTTTCAAAAAACGTTTTATATTCGCAGCCCCATGTTTTTCGAATTTTAAATAGCTACAGTTCGTTTACTTAAAAAGCACCGCATCTCGAATTAGTGTGAAAAGTAACACCTACCACCACCTCCTCTTTGTACCAATCGTAGCACGCAAGTCCTGCAGATTTGTCTGTCAAAAACAGAACCACGAGGGCAACTGTAAACTGCTTCGCATCAAACGATTAATAGCGTGCTATCAAAAAGTCAATAATTGAAAAGCTATGGTTTTTCTATTTTTATGAAAAGGTGGTGTTTTACAGATAACTAGTGTGTTAATACATCACCAGCTATATATAAAAGAGTTTGTCCGTCGAGTGATCTAACCTAAGTGAGATACGCAGCATCATCCACAGCGAGAGCGGTAGAGTGATCTAACCTAACGAGGAACCTGCTTGACACAGCGCAACTGCTTGCGTTTGTTAGCTTCTGGATTCAGAAGAAAATGTTCGCTACTACTGTGCGCGTTTCTGAGCGTCCTGATTCAAACACCGTGTTGCCGACTTTGTGCCAAGAACATGGGAGGACCACTAAAGGGGTAAGAGTAGTAAGGGCACCACGAGGGTGGGAGGGGCCAGGAGAGCGACCAGCAATGAATGACCTGAAGGAGGGATCAGGATGGGACACAGTAATCAATAGGAAAGACACATACAACAATGAAGCAGACCAGGAGGTGGCCGGCAACTTTATGAAGTAAAGAAGTAAGGAGGACCATGACGGGGGGGGGGGAAGGACCCGGAGAGCGACCAGGGCTCGGATTCATCAATTAATTACATAACCTTAACAGAGAATTCACAGCGAAAAACTCAGACAACGCGGTTAATCAAGAGATATGGTGGGCGATAAGCTCACCATATCGCTTGATAAGCTACGCCATCAGGGGTTTCAAATGTAATTTTCTCTGTTAAATTGCTGTAGATCGTTGATGAATTTAGCCCAGCAAGGAAGGCCCTGGAGGTGGAACCAGAGCTCGGATTCATCCACGACTTACATAACTTTAACAGAGAATTCACAGCGAAAAACTCAAATAACGCGGCTTATCGTTCACCATATGGCTCGATAAGGCCCGCTATCAGGGGTTTCGGCTGTAATTTTCTCTTTTATATTGCTGTAAGTCGTCAATCCGGCCCGAGGATGGGGAACCAGAAAGAAAGAAGTTGTAAGGGGACTTAATACAGAGAACAAGAAATATACCATCTGCGCAGCCTCTTCCTGCTTGACACAGTGGTAAATGCGCGTTTCTGAGCTTCTGGATCCAGTTGAAGTGTTCCCTTCGGCGTGTAGGAAGAGTGTATGCTTAGAAGACGAGTCTTTCTCGTCACCTTACAAGGGTCTGAATTCATGGGGAACGGCTGCAGAGGAACAATATGAGGGACAGAAGTACTGAGCAGCACAAAGCAATGGCGTTACTATGCGGTCCGATAAGAATTCCTGTGACGAAAGTAGTGAACGGCTTCACGCCGATAATGTACGCAGCAAAACCTAGATGTTAGCGAATTTTATGTTTCAGAGATATTACTTTCGTAAGTCAGTGCAAGGCCGCGCGAAGCGAACAAGTGCGAGACACTCCGTTTCAGAGCACTTGTAAGTAAGTAAGTAATAATAATAGTAAGCTAAGCGAAGGAAACAAACGCTGCGGCGATTGGGTTTATATCACAGAAAAGACGACCCAGTAATGGAGAGGTTTGCTGTCTTTACAAGAAGACATTCCCCTGGGCATTTATGTATGTGCTGTCTTATTTTGTGAAGATTTTGATCCTATTGTACTGAGTAAACGCGCTCCTATGTAAATGAGGCTCTGAAAGTGTTTCACTTTCTATGTCTGTCAATTCCGTTGGGTTCGCCGTGAATCTTCTTGAGCAAGGTAATGTCACATCCAGTATGACCACACGCTCGGAGTGTGGTCATACTGGATGTGACATTACCGTGCGTGCCAACTACACGAAAACCTCATGCATGAACTGAAATCGTAGAATTGCTTCGAATTTGAGGCATAGACTGTTATTATATCTTTGTGCGCAAAGACTTTTGTAGGACTATGGATTGCCTCAAGGAATCCCATAATTAATAGGAGATAGGAGCGCGTGATGGTTACTCAGGAGCCCCGTTTGCTGATTTTTGCGGTGGCCGGATTCATCAAGCGGAAAGTGTGGGTGGAAGTACTGGAGGGTAACACCACCAGTAACCCTCGGTGAGCATATGGTATAAGGATAAAGGATAAATGACGGCGTTACTCAATCCCGTTGGAATGCGCCACGCATTCTACTTCGACAGGATGTCGTGGAGGCGATTTGAATGCGTATTTGGCCAT